>CM028347.1:18109635-18134635 GCA_016618105.1 Dendrobium huoshanense
GAGAAGATCCTGTGAGGGGGGACTCAAGGGAGTGTGGAGGGGGTTCCACACGGTTGCTCCGGCGAACTCGCACCTTAGTACCATCGGATTCAAGGCTTGTCTCGAGGTAAGTTCACCAAAGAAGAAGTCTCTTTGGTGTCAAAGGACCCGGCAACTCCGCCGCACCGGGAGAGGTGGAAGTGATTTTGTAAGGGCTTCTCCGCCTAGCTGTGGGGGCTAAAGGAGAGTCACTTTGTGTTAGTGCAATACTTGGAGGGTGCCTCCAAGGAGTGGACGTAGGTCAAGGTTTGAACGAACCACTATAAATCCGGTGTGTTCTTTTCTTATTATCGCTTCCGCATTTATTTTTCTTCCGCACTTTTTGTGGTGATTTTGGTTTAGGTTTTTGTCTTTGTTTAAAAGATTCTTATTTTCCAAATCACCTCTCTCTTAATTAGCTTTGGGAATAAGTTCATAAGGGCTTAACATCCCCATCGAACTTTCAAGAAGGGTTTGGAAAGAGGTTGTTGAGGAAGCTAGAGATGGCAGCGGTGGCGGAGGACGAGGCCCCGGCTAGGGAGTGGGTACAGGGATCAAGTCGGCGTTGGTGGTGGTGGTGGAACGGCGATGGAGATGGTGGCAACGGCAATGGTTGAGGTGGTGATTGGAGAGTTTGGCATCAAGGAAGATTAGATGATAATGATCGAGTCTTGTGTGTGCGGAGTCCGGATCCGGAGGCCGGACTGCAATCATGTGATGTCATGTGAAATTTTTTTCTCCTTTTTATCTCCAATATGCATAAGAGTCCGGATTAAAAGCTATATCAAGACTCCATCAAATGGAAAATTATTATGTTCGATGTCCAGATTCATCAATCCGGATATCAATTCAGACATGTCATGTCATCCAAATACATCAGGTCCCAGTGTATTTGGGTGATGTGGTGCGTCTGGATTGGATGTCTAGACGTCCGGTGACCGGACGTAATAATTCGCCCCGTCAAATTGAAAAAATTATTGCGTGCATATGAATGTCAATTCATACTTTTCACTAATATATAGTATATTGGATGATATGATGTGTCTGAATTGACCTCCAAATACATCTGAATTCTACATGTAATAATCTCTCATCAAATTGAGGTTTGGTTTGGAAGTTGAGCTTTTAAATAAAGGTGCGTACTAATAATGTATGATTAAACAACTCACCTTAGTAAGTTGATGGGTGAGTTTTGATTATCAATTTTGACTAATACTATAGACTTAAATAGCCTTAGAAGGTGCAATATTTTCATTTATAATATTGATAAAAAAGTATAAGCTTTATAAGATATATGCATGATATCTATTTTTTTCTATTTTTTAGAAGGTATAAGCCTGAAAAGATACATGATTTATATTTATCTAAAAATCTTAAATGATATAAGCCTAATAAGTCCAAAGGATAGCTCATTTCATCTAAAGTTTTATGAGGATATTCATTCAAAATCCCTGAAAAGCACGTGGGGGCCGGTGGCAGCTGGTGGTTGTTGATAGCCGGTTCATAGCGGTGGCAGGGGGCAACAATTGCATTGAATTTTCAGTGTATTTGGAACTCGCCCAAATTGAGGGAGTTCCAAATGAAAGAAAAGAAAGACAGAGCAAGCATGGAGCCGAAACAGAGAGAAAAGAGGAAAAATGTATTGAATCAAAATATCGATACATGAGGTTAACATAGCCTTTAAATAGAGAAAGTGCAAAGGTAAAAATGTAATTAAACTAAGTACATAGTTGTCCTCTTACAGCCTCCCTCAAATTAATCATTCGCCTTGTGAATTGTTAATTTGCGACGAAGGTCGTGGAAGCATGCTGGAGAAAAAGACTTGGTTAGTATATCCACAATCTGATATGTTGAGGAAATATGATTGATGGAGATGTCGCCGGAACCAATATGTTAGCGTATGAATTGATAGTCGATCTCAATGTGCTTGGTTCTAGCGTGGAAGACTGGGTTCTTTGCTAGAGCAATTGTCGAGGTGTTGTCGCAGTAAATTGTTACAAGAGTGGTTTGCGGAATATCAAGCTCGGCGACGAGATGCCGTAACCAAACGACATCAGAGGTGGCTACGGATAGGGATCTCTACTCAGCCTCAGTGGACGACTTTGCTACTATTGCTTGCTTTTTGACAGTCCATGAAATGAGAGTTGGACCGAGGAAGGTGCAGAATCCTGAAATCGACTTCCGATCGGAGTCGTCCGAGGCCCAGTCTGCGTCGGTGTAGGTTTGAAGGTCTAAAGTGCCGGTTGTGATAGGGAGACCGAACGATAGCGTGCCTTTGATGTAGAGGAGTAATTGCTTCAAGGCTTGGTAATCTTGGATAATAGATTTGTGCATATGTTGGCAGATTTGGTTTGTAGCAAAAGCTATGTCCGGACGAGTGATCTAGAGGTATTGGAGGGAACCAGCTATGCACCGATACAAGGTGGGATCCTGAAAAGGCTGGTGATCGGTGCACTTTGGTTTGAACTTGGGAGTGCTTGGAGTAGGAGCAGGTTTGCACTCATTAAGGCCAGAATCCTGAAGTAATTTCTCTGCATAATGTCGTTGTGTGAGAAAGAGACCTGAGGGTTGCCGAAGAACTTGAATGCCTAGGAATAGCGATACTTGTCCAAGTTGTTTAAGGGAAAATTACGATTGTAATTTTGAGAGCAATGTGCTGATGGCTGCGGCATTGTTTCCTGTAAGGAGTATATCATCTACATAAATCAGTAGATATATTTGTATATTGTTATGACAATAGAGTAGAAGGGATGAGTCGGAGCGACTAAATCTGAAACCTTGAGTTTGTAGGAAGCTAGTGAATTTTTCAAACCATTGCCTTGGAGTCTGTTTGAGTTCATATAGAGATTTTTGTAGTTTGCAAACGGAGTCCGGTGACTGGATATCGACGAAGACCGTTGGTTGGCGCATAGAAATGTCTTTAGAGAGGTCGCCATGTAACAAAGCATTGGAGACGTCAAGTTGAAGAATTGTCCAGTTCCGGTTGAGTGCTAGGGTGAGGATGATGCGGATGGTTGGCATCTTAGCAACCAGGCTAAAAGTTTCATTATAGTTGATGCCGAATTGCTAATCATAACCCTGATCCACTAGACGAGCTTTATACCTGTCTACTTGACCGTTGGGAAGTAGTTTTGTCCAGAAGGTCCATTTGCAACCGAGGATTGGTTTGTCTGTTGGAGCGGGTACTAGCTTCCACGTGCCTTGTTTCTGAAGAGCATTATATTCCTCTATAATGGCTTGACAACAATGGTGTTGTTTGGAAGCTTGAACATAGGTAGTTGGGGTGGAATGACTGTTGGTGGTGCTGGTGAGAGAGAAAATGTTTTTGGGTTTGGTAATGCCCGATTTTAGTCGAGTCTGCATAGAATGAGATGGCCGAAGAGGAGAGTGAGACGTGGAGTCAGGCGATGTGATGATAGGCTGAATCGGATTTGGAGTGGGACTGGAGTTAGAGTTGTCGGTGTGAGGAATAGGGGCGGGATTGTTAGGAAATGGAGGATTAACATGCAGTGATTTAGTGGAACAGAGTGAGTTTGAAATTAGTAACAGTGGTGAAACATTTTTGATAGTAGATGGATTTTGAGTAGAATGTGATGGGTTAGGTGCTTTGAAAGGGAACTGATGCTCATTAAAGATGACATGGCGGGAAATATGGATTTTGTTTGAGGCGAGATCTAAGCACTTAAAACCTTTGTGAATGGGAGAGTATCCAATAAAGATACATTCTTGCGACTGTGGAGATAGTTTATTTTCTGCTTAGGGTTTGAGCCAAGGAAAGCATTGGCAACCAAATGTGCGAAGGTGAGTATATGTAGGTGAGCGGCCATGTAAACGGTAAAAAGGAGTTTGCATGAAGATTGAAGTGGAGGGGAGTTGATTGATGAGATAATTTGTAGTAGAGAGAACCTCATCCCAGAAGTTAGCGGTGAGATTCGAGGCATGTAAAAGGGTTCTAGTGAGATTGAGTAAGTGCTTGTGCTTACGTTCAACTAAGCTGTTCTGTTCTGATGTGTGCGGGAAGCTCAATTGACGTTGGATTCCTCGAGTTTGGAGGTAACTGTTGAATTCACCTCCACCGTCTGAGCGGAAGACTTTCGGAGTGGTGCTAAATAGAGTGGTAATTAATTGACACAACAGTTTGAATTTAGAAAACGTTTCTTGTTTCGTATGCATAAGATATATCCACGAGAATCGGGTGCAGTCATCTATAAAAATCACATAATAACGAAATCCATCCAACAATTTAACGGGGCAGGACCCCACACATCCGCATGTATAAGATCAAACGGACGAGCAGAAACAGAACTATTTTGATTAAACAGAATCTTGTGGCATTTAGCAACAGTACGAGATTTGCAGAAAAAAGAATTGGGAATATTTTTCATAGCAGGAATTTGTTTATTTAAAAAGCGAAGAAGTTGGTAGTGAGGATTCCCAAGGTGAGCGTGCCAAACCTGCACATTATTGGGACTGGCGTGAAGAGCCTTGATGGTCAGTTCTGCAGGTTGCCGGAGTTGATATAGCCTCTTACGAAGACGCCCACGAAGAAGTGGATGTCGATCCTTGAGATCCTTTATTTCAAACCCATTAGCGTCAAAACTTATAGAAACTGAATTGTTGTTAGTTAACTTTGAGACATATAAGAAGTTGTGAGATAAATGTGGAACATGAAGTAATTTGCATAAGTAAAGCTTACGGGGAGTATCTGGTAGAGGCAGCAGGCCTTGGCCGGTATGATGAATAATGTGGAGCCATTAGCTATGGAGACGCTTTCTTGACCGTGATAAGGATTGGGATATTGGAGGTTGTTGATATCTGGTGTTAGATGATTGGATGCTCCGGAGTCCATGATCCAATCTTGAGAGGTGTTGTTGTTTGGTTGAGCAAGAAAAGCTATCATAGATCTTAGATTGGTGGTTGGAAATTTACTATTGTTTCGGTGCCAGCAGTTAAGAGCTGTTTGGCTAACTTTGGTACAGATCTGACAGACGGGTCTTGCGATATTGGCATTTGCGGACGTAGCTGCCGTAGGTAAGGGTGGAGTCAAGCCGCTGGAGAAATTTTTGGTCTTGCTGTAGCGACGCTGCGATCGACCTTGCTGTTGGCTGGATGAGTAGAGAGCCGTAAGATCAAATGACTTGGAGGAGTCTTTAGCAAGTTCTTGTGTTACATTTATTTCTTCACTACACAGTAGTGAGTAAAGATTATCAAGGTCGATTGGGAGAGATGATGTGTGGATGGCAGCTTTAAAGGAATTGTAGGGGGACGGGAGGCCATTAAGAATATGAAGAATAATGTCCTCCACGTCGACATTGGATTCGGAGGCGGCGAGATTGTCGACTATGGATTTTATTTGCGTTAGATATTGTTGCATCATTAGATTTTTCATCTAAACATGGTAAAGTTCGTTCTTCAGTTGAATAACTCGCGAACGGCAGGTGGGTTGAAGGTGGCGTTCAAGAATTTGCCAGACTTCATGAGCAGTTTTGGAGGAGATGACGTAAGGGAGGATAGAGGGGGAGATAGTAGAGAAAAGGACGGACAGTAGATTGTTGTCAATGAGATGCCAACGTTGTGAGGCCGGAGAGGAGTTTTCAGCCGGACAAGAAGCTGTACCATTGAGGTGGCCGACATACCCATTTGCTGAAAATTATTGAAGAATCTGAATACGCCAAATGGCGTAGTTGTCGGCTGGGAGAGCATGGGGGACGAGGTTCTTGACGTTGGAGATTAGAAATTTAAGTGGTGCCGGGATTTTTAGTTCGGTGGTGGTGTTGCCGGAGGAGACCGAAGGGGAAGGAGGGATGGAAGTTGATGAATCTTGATCCCCCATGGCTCTGATACCATGAAAGAAAAGAAAGACAGAGCAAGCACGGAGCCGAAACAGCGAGAACAGAGGAAAAATGTTTTGAATCAAGATATCGGTACAGGAGGCCAACAGAGCCTTTAAATAGAGAAAGTGCAAAGGTAAAAATGTAATTAAACTAAGTACATAGCTGTCGGCTTACAACAAATACACTAAAAATGAACTAGATGATGAATTTCAAATACATCAAAATTTTATAATACATTTATTTTACTTCAAATCAAACGTTGATATTTTTAAAATCCGTATATTTGAAATAGTTTACACTCACTTTGCAGGGAACTAAATAGCCGCTAAAAAAAATGTAGAGGGCCTAATTCCCTGTGGAGGCTGCATTTTTTCAAAATTGATTGAGATGCTATCAATCATCTCTCTCAATTAAAGACAATAATTAAATTTACTTATTGATATGCGAAGCTATGAAAGTAAATAACTTTCGGCGGTTGAACAAATCTTAGCATATTTTCCTCTGAGCTTTGTTTATTATTATTTATCATTTTTTTTCCTTTAATGTTAATGCGTTCTGCTGCTGATATACTGATTTGAATGTAATATAATATTCAAAATGAACGTATGATAGAGTAATTGAGCTTCATTTGGGTGGTTTATTTTATAACACAAATTTTAATTTTTGTACTTGATATATCATCAAAAAATTATCTTGATCGGGCACAAATCTCAAAGCAAAAATTAAGTTGGAAACTTCAAAAATTAAATAGGAGATCATTTGAACTCTGATTTCAACAAACTTATAATCAAATAGAACGTCTCTAAAATACGAACCCAACGGCACCAAATTTGACTCAATCCGAGCCCAAATGAGTCCATATCAAAGACCTATAGTGCATTTGGAAGGTTCTAACCATAATTTGGATTACCAAATGGATTCCAAACATGAGATGCTTATAGTCGAATTGAGCGCCTCGACGAGACGAATCCAATGAACCCAAGATCGTCAAATTCTCATATCATTAAGACATTCAAATCTCCAATACACACCATGATCAAGAGATTCAACATCAGTCGTCCAGTCAAACCACTCCCAACTTGCACTTGTTCTCTTCCTTATTTATTGGTCAAAGAACTCTAAAAAAAATTATAAATAGACCCCTTATTCTTCATGGGGGGGGGGGGGGGGGGGGGAGGTAAAAAGAGAAGTAAGAGCTCTCTTGCCACTAGACTCCTCCTCGACCACCTCCCGGCTACCGATCGACGTCGGATTTCTACCTGATGCTGTACTTCCGCCAAGCGTTGGACCTCCACTCGACACTAGACTTCTGCCCGTTGCCAGACTTCTACCCGACGCTGAACTTCCACATGTAGTCGGACTCCTGCCTGACGCCATACTTATGTCAGTCGTAGGCCTTTTGTTAGATTTCTATCCGACACCGGACTTCCGCCTGTTGGTGGATTTCTACTTGATGCCAGACTTCTGGCCATCACCGAATTTCTACCCGACACCAGACTTTCATCGTACTTCCACTCGACGCAAAATTTCCACCCATCGCCGTATTTTTACGACCTTGCGTCGGACTTCCACTTGTTGCCGGGCTTTCTTCGGACTTCTACCAACGTCGTACTTCCGCCCCATCGCTGGATTTCTGACCTCTGTCGCCCGCCAACTACAGTTGTCTTCGGTCCATCTGACTTTCGTCGTCAGACAATGATCCTTTTGACCTCCGTCACTCACCGACTATGGTCCTTCCGACCAAACGAATACGTCAACAATGATTCTTTGTTTTCCAACCATATAATGTTATCCATATGATGTACATCAAGCAAGGCCTTTCCTTCAAGGAAGGTCCTCATTTTTAATCGACTGCAAATAATAGTAGATTCATTCAAACTTGGTCATGCCTCATGGTTTTCTCCTTTTCAGGATTTTCTACATAAAAATCTTGGTGCCTCTTATAAATGCTACACCATCTTTCTTATCTGATTGCGTGCTGGATCTTCGAACAACGCTAAGACGTTAAACTTTAAACTTCTCTACCGCCGCGAATATTCCAAGATGCAATAATACTAGAAAATTGATTTAGGAAGCAGTAGGAAAGCCATCCCAAATGAAGCGTCAATCTATTATGCTATACACTTCATGAAATTATAATGGTTTAGGCATCTTGAGGACAGTTTTTTTATTGCTTTATAAAATAGCTTTTTAGTACAATCCATGAAATTATGATGTCGTCAAATGAAGCATTGGGATATTTAGGGCTAGAGAAATATTACTTATACGCAAGTCATCTTGATCTGTAGTATGGGAGCTTTTAGGGCTAGTAAAATATTACTTCTATGCAACTCATCTTGGTTTGTTGTTTGGGAACTTTAGAGCTAGTGAAATATTACTTATACGTAGCTCATCTTGATTTGTTGTTTGGAAGCGCTTTGACTATAATCTAAGAGGTCTTGGATTCGAGTCTTATGTATGTGATGTGTATGAATTTGATTTAATTGATCTAAATATCTAAAAAAGAAATACTTATAAATTACTTAGAATTAGAAAAATGCTGCTAACCCGTCATTTCCACTTATAATGAAATCTTTGGATGCGTCGAATTTCGATGCATTTCAAAGCTGATCCAAATCAACCAAATGATCAAATTTTCCAATTGCTTCACCCTCTGCATGAATTGATAAACTTTGTTTTAAGCGATCTTGAATTACATTTTATTTGGAATAATTTTTTGTTGGGACATTTAGGCCATTTAAGGCAAACTCACACACACAACGCATACACATGGACTCGAACCTTGGACCTATTAGTTGGGAGCCTAAGCTCTCAACCAATAGGCCAAGGGGAGTTGTGTGTCTGACAGTTTATTTAAGATTTCATCTTTTTAAAAAATATTTTAAAAATAAAATTAAAAATATAAATACTCTAAGATTTTATTTGTGAAAATTTTATTATTTTTTTAAATAAATTTGAATACAAATTATTTAAATCATAAGAAATCAATCTGAAACAAACCAAAATTAAATTGCACGATAGGTAGTTTATAAATTTATTTTTGAAATATTATTTTAATTAAAACCGAAAAACTCTGCTGCTTTTTTTAAAAGTTTTGAACAAACTTGAAAAGCGGGCCCCACCACAAAGCAAAGCGAGAAAGCATCCTTCGAAGCGCTAACTTACCGAAGTAGAAAGGAAATAAAATTATTTCTCATTTTGGTGCCTTGAAAGTGCATACAGATGTCATGACAAAACGGTATCATGTGCTTTAAAATGGTTTTTGCTATAAAAAAAAATTTGATAGAAAATAACTTTTGTTTTCCAAATAATAAAATAAAATAAAATATATTTCATATAAAAAGTATCAATAAATAAAAATTTGTCAAAGTTTTTAAAATTTTATTTTTAATATTATTTATATAGACATTTATGTTAGAGGTGTCAATATTTGGAACTTTTATTCGGTCCGGTGAACGTACGCTCATCTATGTTCGACCACCAATGTTTAGCGCCACGCAGTATGAAGAAAAGTCGCCGACCCGACCCGCTATTTTTTGGGTTCTCGCACGTGCGTTTTTTTAAATCCTTGACGAGCCGAACAACATCTCATCACATTTTGGATATATTTCAAATACCTAGCAATACCGAGCAAATACCATGTTGACCTAGTTTTTTCTAACAATACTGAGCAAATACCTAGCAATACCGAGCAAATCCCTAGCAATACCAAGCAAATCTTGAGCAAATACTGAGTTGTACCGAGTTTTTTCTAGCAATATCGAGCAAATACCTTGCAATACCGAGCAAATTCCTAGCAATACCGAGCAAATCCTGAGTTGTAAAAAAACTCAGTACAACTCGGTATTTGCATGGTATTGGTCTTCACAGAGCGGTATTTCTCATTTTTGCAAAGCAATACCTAGCAAATACCGAGCAATACCGAGAAAATCGCGAACATATCATTCCCAGGTTCCGCTCCGCGTCAAGTCGTCGGGCCGCGCGGTAAAGAGTAAGAGCACGTGGCGACATGTTATTGGCGGCCGAACGTAGCTCTATGTCCGGTCAGAGGACGTAATAATTGTTCCAATATTTGACCCGATACGAAAACTTCGGATTTGTGTTGACGTAGAAATTCAATATCAACACAATTTGACCCCTTGTTAATTAATTTAGGAGGGTTTTAAAATATTGTTATGAAATAATTAAATATTATTTCTAAAAAATAATAAATCAAGTTGTCCAAATTGAATTAAATTTGATTTATTTTAAAATGATTGAAGTAAATCTTATCTTAATTTGATTTAGGTTTAAATTAATTGAATTGAACAAAAAAAAAATTAGTAAAATATATTCGAAGTGAGTCTGGTTCTAGTTGATCCAAGCCTGCGTCGCGTTCGGATCCAAAAAATCGACCACTTAGGAAAAAAGAGCCGGGTCGTACAGTATCAAATCAGTTTCGAATTGAACTTGAATCGATTTTGACAGCTCTAATTTATGATTTTGAAAAATCGACCTGTTAGGAAAAACGGGCCGGGTCATACAATGCCGGATCAGTTTCAGGTTGAACCTGAATCTCACTCGTTACCCATTTTGATAACCCTAATTTATATTTTTAATTAGTTATTTTTATTATTTTTTATATCTGTAGTATAAAATAAAATATATAAAGACGGAATTATTTGGCTTTTTATTTCCTTGCAGGCATGCACCATCCTATTTTTTAATTTTTAATGTTAAAGCTCTGTTCCAACGCCTCTATTCTCCCGCCTATTATGCATCCGTGCCCCGTACTCCCACTTTCCTCTTTTCCCTCTAAAAAGGCAAAATTTCCATTGCGGTTATAAGAACTCTCTCTCTCTCTCTTTCCCTTCTCCATATTCTGCTGCGAAAACAGAGCAGAGGCGCTCAGCTGGCCTTCGTTGTCGAGAGGTACCTAAAAAGATCTCTCTGTTTTTTTTTTCTCTCATTGTGTTTCTTCTGAAAAGATTGGATCTTTTGCTGTTGCGATTTCTGCTTGATTTTCCTTCGGTTTCATTCATTGTTTTATGAGTTGCATTTCTTCAAAGGTCTCTCTTTTTGCCTAGCTAGTCACATAAGGGAGGAGAAACAGGGTTACATGTAAGTGAGTGGTTCGTTACTCAAATTTTAGAACCATATTTATTATGAGAGTTTCCATAGTTGCGTGTTGTATTGCATCCCCTTCTTTCTATCTCGCCTCTCCATAGCCTTAGTTGAAGATGATTCTGCTTCTTCACCTTCGCCATAGTGAAAAACTTCGCCTCCCACTCTTCAATCTTTTCTTCGCCTCCTTTGTTGAAATTGAAGACTTATCCCCCTCTTTGATCTTGCTTTTCCACCCTGCGACGAAGCTGAAGATGAAGAAATCCCACATCTTCATAGAAGTTAAGCACCTAAGATCAATAGTAGGGTAAAGCTCTCTAACAAACATGAGAAATTATTACATCCGGTCAAAAACCGAACGGTCCGAATGTATACCGAGCAATACCGAGTGCACAATACCGAATTTTTGGTGACGTGGCACGTGGTTGTTGGCTCGTTCGGTTGACCGGACGGTTGATCGGACGTAATAATTGCTCAAGTGAGTTCTAAATAGTCTAATTTATAACTATTATCCAGAAGCAGGCTTTTAGCATCTTAAAAGTTTAGGTAGTCTAAAGGAAGAATGTTTTCTCGGCTTCTAATGCTCTAACACAACCTACTTTAATATTTCATCATACTTCATCCTATGATTTATTTAGTAGAGAATAGTAGAAATTATGTATTTCATACTAACAATCAATAATGAATAAAAATATGTTTATGATATGTCTGTGCTAATTTTTGCAAGGGAAATTTACATACATACCATTTTATATCATCCTATTTACATATCTAACACTCAAAAATTTAATATTACATACATATCATCCTATATTATTTTAATATCAAATATACCACTCATATTTCCTTCCTACCACTTATATATTTCATTTCTACCACTCATATTTTATATGAAATTGAACTATGGGTGGTATGTATGTAATATTAAAGTTAGGTGTTAAATATGTAAATAGAGTAGTATAAAATGGTATGTATGTAAATCTCCCTTTTTGCAATTATGTCGTGCCGTGTATGTGTGCTCATGTCCCTGTTTGTGCTTCATAGTTCTTCCCTCTCACAGTGTGTTCTTCATGGCTTCTCTGCAAGTTTCCTTTTGGACCCTATTTGGGGGGATTTATTATTCTGTACGGAGTCCTGAGGGCATCCGGAGACCAATAAAAATACACCACGTCACCCCATTGCTCAGTACCAAGCTCGGTACCCCTCGATACCGCTGGGTACCCGGCGCTTAACCGGACGGTTACCGTCCAATGTCCGCACAGAATAATAGCTCCGATTGGTGGAGGGCTTATGAGATGAATTTTCTCACGTTACTTGCCTGTTCTGATTATCCTGAGTCAAAGAAAGCAGCTTAGGTTAAGAGCATTCATAAAATTTGTAATGTTGGTTATTCATGTTGTGATCAATGGAGAGGCCATCCAGCGGAAAAGGGTTTGAGAGAATTTGAAGAATTGAAAGAGGAGAAATAATGATCATCCACTATGAAAATGTAAGGTGACAAAATCTATAGGCAGAATCCTGAGTTAATTCATAAACTTTCAAGCAGGCACCTCCTGGTTTGAGGTAGGCTATTGTTGTAAGTGTTCAGCATTTCTCTAACCACATTTGCAAGGACAAATGAAGGATAAGGAGGGTTTGAGAGCCAGTAGGCCTTTGTATGGTATATTTGATTTTTTTGTCAAAAATATTGATTCTCACATCTTCTTCCTCACACTCTGCAGATGGAACCACAGTGCTCGCAGCAATCTTCGATCACTGAAATTGGCGAAGCACCGCAAGTGGCTGAGCCAACCTCTGCAGACATCAAGACATGTGGAGGTTCTACCTGTGCTTTATCTAATTCAGTCAGGGAGTCAAAAGATGCTAAGGAGAGGTCAGCTTCTATAAGAAAGCTATTTATAGCAGTTCTTCTCTGCATGATCTTCATGTGCATAGAAGTGGTTGGAGGCATCAAAGCAAACAGCCTTGCAATTCTCACAGATGCAGCTCATCTCCTTTCCGACATTGCGGCTTTCGCCATTTCCTTGTTCTCCATTTGGGCAGCTGGATGGGAAGCAACTCCTCGTCAATCCTATGGATTTTACAGAATCGAAATTCTTGGTGCTTTGGTTTCCATCCAGCTTATATGGCTCCTAACTGGTATCATATTGTATGAGGCTGTAATGAGACTGATACATGGAACAAATTTAGTTCATGGCAAATTGATGTTCGCAGTTGCAGCCTTTGGCTTGTTTGTTAACATCATCATGGTCGTCTTGCTCGGCCATAATCATGACCATAGCCATAGCCATAGCCATAACCATGGCCATGGAGCTCACAGTGAACATCACAGCCACAGCATCGACATCAACATTACAGCTGAAAATGATGAGAGAAAATCGCAGCGACAGAAGAGGCAAAGCATTAATGTCCGAAGTGCCTATCTTCATGTGCTTGGCGACTCAATTCAGAGCATTGGGGTGATGGTTGGTGGCGTGATCATATGGTGCAAGCCGGAATGGAAGATGGTGGATCTGCTTTGCACACTATTGTTTTCATTGATTGTTCTGATCACGACGATCAACATGCTTCGTAACATACTGTCGGTGCTAATGGAAAGCACCCCGAGAGAGATCGACGCAACGAAGCTCGAGAAGGGAATGTGCGAAGTGGAGGGGGTGGTGGCGGTTCATGAGCTGCACATATGGGCTATCACCATTGGCAAAGTTTTGTTGGCTTGCCATGTAACAATCAAACCAGAAGCTGACTCTGAGGATGTTCTGGATCAGGTGATTGGGTATATCAGAAAGGAGTATAATATCAGTCATGTAACTATACAGGTTGAGAGGGAGAAGGCTCTTTAGTAGATACAACAAGCAGTTTCTGATAGCTTTTATGTATGGTTTGATTGTAAAGCCATTGATAGCAAAGTATGCTTAGAAAAAATTGAAGGTAGAGCTGGATATTTGTATGGAGACATTATATATTTAGATTTTAAAGAGTATTATTACACCTTACAGACCCTTTTTTTTTTTTTTTTTTGTTAGCTGATAAATTGATGTTTGCAAGTGGGAAATTATAGTTTTTTTTTTTTCAATTTTATGTAGTTCACTTTTAGTGGTAATAGATCTGGTTGTGTGATTATGATATTGGGTGATCAAGTCATTAAAAGAATTGACAAGTTAAATATCTTGTTGTTATTGTTTAAAGCAATGGTGAAATAGAAGGGGATATTATTAGCAGAATTCAAGTTTGATGGTTGAAGTGGATAAATGTAATATTGGGTTTGTTTTGTGATAGAAAGTACCCCTCAAATCTAAGGGAAAATTTTATAAGTTGTTGAGATTTGCAATACTTTATGATGCATAATGCTGACCATTAAAAGAAGCATAAAATTAAGTGTTGCAGAGATGATGATGCTCGGGTGAACGAGTGATTTACGGTTGGAGAAAATGGAAATTAGTATATACATGAAAATGGTTGTAGTAGCTCTAGCGATAGATAAGATTAGAGAGTCATTTTAAATGGTTTGGTCACATAAACGTGGGCTTTCCGATGATCCGATTAGGACAATAGATGTATTAGATACGGTCTATTTTAAGAAAGGCATATGGAGACTTAAAAATGTTTGGTTAGAAAATATAAGAAATATTTTTTTTCTCATTAAATTTAAATGAGAAATTGACTCTTAATATGACATAATGGAGAAAAAAAGATTTATGTAGATCTCTTGTAGTGGGATAGAGACTTGTTGCAACTTGCATTTTTTTTTTTTTTTGATAAAACCCTAAATAAGGGCTTACCCATTAAATAAGCTAAACTCGCAATGTGAGAAGCTGAAGAACCTTACTGGGTTACAATAGATAGAATAAAGACCAAGCCCCAAAGAAGCAGCCAGAGAAGAAGCTTGGAAATCCTCAAAAATCTACAAAAAGATAGAGCATAAAAAATAGCAAAATAAAAGGTGAATGATACATCTAGCCACAAACAAGCCAGAAGAACAGCAAAAGAAACAAAAAGGGCTAATCAACAACCCAACACCCAAAAAGAAAAAAAAATAACATGCACCTATAGTAAAGAAGGCTCCAACAAGAAAACAAATGAGAAAAGAAGACATAACTGATGTATACTCCTTGCGAACCATCAATCAAAGTCAACACCAATCCAAATAAAAAGAAGATGAAACAACAATTGAAGGGAAAAACCCCCACCACAACAATCAACCCACCAATAAAACAACAATTGCAAGCATTATGAGGAAGCTATAAATCTAGAAGCTTTGCCAATCGAGTATTTGAAATTTTGATCCCTCAATTTATTTTTACTTTTCTTTTTCTTGCCAAAAGCAGCTGAAAATTAATTATTAGTAACTGTAACAACATTCAAATTGTTATCATCATAAAAATCATAGGAGGAATCAATGTTACCCCCTCCACAATAATGGCATTTGACCGATCTTTGTTATCATGAGGCTTCCCCCCATCCAAATCAATAGGGAAACAAGAATATTAATTATAGGTAACATATTAGAGACATACAAACCATCTTGAGGAGAAGGAGAAGCATTAGTATGGACTGAAAGATTTCCCTACCACCCCAAATCAACATCAATAGATAGCACTTTCCCATCACTTACACTTGCTCATTGCTCATTAGAATTCACATTAGGTTAAATAGTTAAATGATTACTTAAACTATTTGAAGCAAGAACAATTGCTGCTTTATCATCCATAGCATTAGTAATGCCCTTAGTAACCAAATTAACATTGGCATCAGATGGCCCGGCCACATCACCAACATTAGTCGACATTGGATTCACAATCATATTTCAAGATTTTCACAATTTTTAGAGGCACAATAGTAGAACACCCATTCGAACCAAAATCATTGGTAGTCATGTCACGAGCAATCACAAGGTGGCGTATATTCATGGTAGCATCATGTAAATGGGGGTGAAGAATACGACAATCCGCTTTTGAATGGCCCAGAGATTTGCAATACCGCAAAAAGGAGGGAACTCCTCCATTTCAACTTCTTGTATGCACTTGGATTTATTAGGACCAATCCGCACCCTATCAGGGTAGTTTTTGGTGATATCAAGCTCAACCAGGACACGGGCAACCAAAGTCCTTGAGCCAATGGAAGTAGCATTATCAGTTTTTAAGGGTTGGCCAAACAAATAACCCAATATGCGAAGGATACTAGGACAAAAAGGATGGGGTCGTAAGTTAGGGGAAGAAACCCAGATCGGGATTACATAGGATTCCACATTAACATTGAAATAAGGTGACCACTTGAAATGTTTCATATAGCAATTATTCACAAAATATGAACGCAATGAAAAAATCTATTATAATCTAAATCATTAACCAATTTGATCAGCACATGCTTAGGATTCAAGACAGTAACAGAGAAATTGCCATTGAGTTTGAGGTTAAAGAAAAATCTGTGGAATGAATCAAGTGTATGTCTATGGTTTGGGAATTTTCCAATAAAGCAAACTCAAATGGAGTCACCAGAGCAATTTTCTCCTCCTCCAAAATCCATAATGAAGGTAAATCATGATGGATAGTGATTTTCAGTTCAGGAAAAGCCATTGGGGCAGAGGACCCGGATAAAGCATCTAAGAAAGATCATGATTTTGTTCGCCCATCCAAAAAACTTGGATCATTCATCCGATTAACCGCCATCCCACCGTAGGAGTGGCCGAAGGGAAAAAATCTGAAAAACCAGCCATAAATGTGAAGAGAAGATGTGTGGAAGAAGATAAAAAACTTTTCTTAGTGTGATGACCACATCGAGAGGCACAACAGGCAGAGCCGCTGAAGCGATAGGGCTCGAGGGAGGCGGCTAGGGCGAAGCTCTGAGTGAGCTGAAAATAACTCATCCACGTTTGTTGTAACTTGCATTGTACAACAACAAATATATTATTATGATAAATTTGCATATTATTTAAAATTTAAAGTGAAATTTTATTAAAAATATGACATGGGGTAAAAAAGACATTCCCAATAAAAAAATATACATTTATTTTGATTTGATTGGACAAACACTAAGTAGAATGTAAATAAAAAATCATCATCATAAGGTAGTTTATGTTTCAAGAAGGGTCGTGAAACATCAAAATAAAGTGTACGACCATCTCTACAAATAGAAAATTTTATGAGATCATCTATGAATTATCAGAAGTCTCGATCAGGATTTTAGAATCTTTAATCCCAAGTTATTAATTTTGACATCACTTAGGCATAAGAAGATCGATCTGGAAAGAATGTGAAAGGGATAGCACTACATAAAATAGCTCATTTCTTGCGGAAATAAATTCGTCACATATTCTGTCGAATTTTTCGGTGGATTAACGACGGACAATTTTTGACAAATTTTCCTACAAATTTCCGGCGGACTTTTTGATCGGCTTTCCAACAAAAATTAAATATTTCTAAAAAATGACTTTAATAAATATTTATTTTATTAAATTAAGTTAAATAATTTAATAACTTATTGGCAAATAAAATTATTTATATTAACTATTATTAAATTAAACTAATTAAACTAATAATTAATAATTTTTTTTAAAATAAATTTATTAAATAAAATTAAATTAATTAAATTTATTATTACTTTTTATATTTAATAACATATAATTTAAATATAATAAAAAATAGATGAAGTAGTTTTGCCTTAGTGGCGCGATGGTTGGGAACTTGAGAGTGGGATGACCATGGTTTGAATCCTGCGGCGGACTATTTTGTGCTGGAATGACTCTTTCGAAGATTTTTTTTATTTTGGCTAACAGACGATTTTCCTGTAGTGTAGCACAAATATCGTAGCTAAATTTATCCAACTAGACTTGTAATCATCCATAAATCATTATTTCCATTACATGATCATGTTTTAGATAAATTTGTAGGCCTGTTCAGTTAAAATCGAGTCGCCAAATCTTGTTGAATTGTTGAGATAGTAAGTTATAGAAATTACCAAAATTTAAAATCTGTTATGCTTAGAACTTAAGGAAAAAAATCTTAATATTTTTAGTCAGGCAATGGAGGGGTATATATATTTACAGTAGATATAAGTATTAATGACAGGAAGGATAGAAAAGTTTGTGTGTATAGAAGTAAAGATTAGAGATGTTATTTTTGCTTGGAAACGTTCGTAAGGGTTTTTTCGCTCTCCGCCGCTCTCTCGTGCTTTGTCTTCGCGTAGATGGAGGGATCCATTGATCCCTCCCTCTCTAACTCCGTTTTTCCAACGCTCCACACATCCAGCCTCGTTGAAATGTTGGATTACCCAAACATTTCAAGAAGTTTGGGACTGATTTGGGATCAAATCACTAAAATGACCCTTAATTGAAACAATTTAATAATTTCAATAAATACCCAAACTTCCAAAATTCATAACTAATTGTAGAAAATTTCAAATCAATCAAACTCAGTGGCTAATGAATCTAATTAAAATCTAGTATTTTTTAAAAATTTCAAACCTCCAAAATCTGGTCAAAGTCAAAAAGTCAACATTTTGGTCAACCCTAGGTCAAAATCGGGTCAAAACTTCTAAAAATCATAACTTTTGATAGAAAACTCCAAATTGAGTATGCCAACTGTCTAACAACTCAAAATAAGGTCTAGTATTTGTTAAAAATCTGAAACCCTTAAGATTAACTCTAATTTTAAAAATCAAAATTTGACCCCTTAGTTAGCACATCCGGATAATCTCTTAAAACCCATTAACTCTCCCAAATTCCAGAATTTTCTTAATAGGCTAATAAAACTCTCAACTAATCTATTAAAATCAGTAGACAACTTCTTTTTATATTAATCTGCTCCTTTAATTCCAACCAATTTAAATAACTTAATCAAACCCGATTGCTACTAGGTAACCCAGGCCTACGAGGCTATTAGCTTAGCCCCAAAGAAGGTGAAATAAACTTCACGGCCTCGGTGTGAAACAAAGGTAGCAATCAATTAACTTCTAAAATATATTTAATTAAAATTCTTAATTCATTAATACTTAAATTTTAATTTAAATCCCCTTCTAAGCCTTAACAAATCCAAACTTTTAGACAACTTTAACTAATAACCTACTTTAGGATCTATCCCACCCACACGACCTTTCTCACACACTTTAGATGATATGCTAGGACAACCAACTCTAGATCTAGGTTAGGCCGGTGTTTACTTTACTGCTGTGTGCCGGATTTTTCGTAGTTTTCACTGCATGTTGTGGATGAAATTGCTTTGTTGTGTCTGCTTACTTTTTCTGTACTCTGTGGATGGATTGATGTGTTTGGCGACTAGATTACCCTTAGGTTAGGTACGATCTGAATGTTGACACAGTTTTCTGCAGGTGGCCACGCTCATGCAGGGCAATATAAAAAGGGGGCAAATAAAAAAAATGCATAAATATTATAAACTCTTTGCACAGGTGCTTCAGCTGCCAAAGCCCCCAAATCATAAAAAGAGCGTGGCCAGTGTGTTTACTTTCTTTTCTGCTCATATACAACTGCTTGGGAATAACTACTTTTTATATATTAATTGCTTAGGATAACCCTGCAGGTGAGTCTAGATTTTTATTTTGATATCAATGTAATTTGTGTAAGTGTCAAGTGTTGTGAAAGTTGATTTTGAGTTGGGATACATAGATCCAAAGCTTGGATTCCAAAGAGGAAAGGATACCCCTTTAGGGAACACTCCTTTTCCATTTGGAAATCCAAATTTGGATCATACCTCTTCCTTACCCAAAGAGGAAAGAGTGGCCTTCCCCCTTAGAGGAAAGTGCCCTCTTGTCCATTTGGGTAATCCACTACGAAGATTCCAAAAAGATTGAAGAAAAGGAGTCCAAAGAAGAATGAGATTGAAGATTTGAAGATTTGAAGATTGAGAGTATCCCACTCAAAATAACTTGCGTCATTACTAGGTTTAGAATCTGAGTTGTTGTCAGTGGTGCCCGGCCACTTTACTTTCTGTAATATTCTGGTTTGTAATAAGCAAGGCAATTCTGCCTATGGACATTTATTAATTAATTTATATTTGATGTGATGATTTGATTGCCTTTAGGATTACTTGTTTTTACTAGTTTTTTGGCGATTGCATGCCGCTTTTTTGTTTTCGCCTGGATACGTGAGACTCGTGAGGGTGTGAAAGTTTTCTACTCATAACCTTAAAAGTCTAAAATTTTAGTGAGTCTAAATAACATAGAAAGATAACGAATCTAGGGAATTAGCCGGGGATCGACCCTGGGGTCGCATGCATATTTCTGCATTACTCTTTCCTTGCTTTAGACCCTTCCCCGCCTGCGGGTAGAGTCCGGATAGTCTGACCTATGAGGACGAGGTGCCGGACCTGGGGAAGTCCAGTCTTCTAAAAAAAATTATTTTATAAGCATATTTTTAAAATTTCAAGCATACTTGATTTGGAAGTTGTCGACCAGCATGCATTGCATTAGATAAAAATTAAAAGAGTCAAAATTTTAATTTCATAGTCCTTAGCATTTTAGCACCCAACATAAGTCAAAGGGGTCAATTAGGAGAACCTCTAGATGTCGGCCCCAACTCTCTAAAACTTTAATTACAACGTCCCTACTACTCTTTCATAAAAGACTGGACTCATCTCTTTTAAATCGATTAGGTGGTTAGATGGCTCCCCAATTCAGACCGGGGTAAGTCCAGGTTCTACACTGCATTAGTTAGGATCGGACGACTATGGTCCAGTGTCCAAATTAGATTTAGGATCCAGGGCAAATTTTTGATTATAAGACCCCAAACTTCGGGAATATAATCCCAAATTTCTAATAAAATGCTCAACGTTAATTAAATATCATTTCATTCCAAAACATAAAGCCCAACACTTAGATTAAGTTGGGACACTTCCGGATGGTTCTGGAATCTTAAAGTGTCCCCTACCTCTCCTCCTTTAACTCCGTTAATAACTGCTCAATTTTGATCAATTCCCTTTTGAGTTTCCAAAATTCATCTCTTTTTGATATCACTCCTAGAAAATCTGACAAAATTTTGCCACTATTTTAATCGAGAGTTTTTGTAGGGGATTTTGTCTCCCTACGATGTAATTAACTACGAGGGCTTGCGCTCGTAGGAGATTTAGAACCACACACACCTGATTTTAAAATTAATTTTTCAAAGTTCAATTAGATTTCTTTGGGAAAACTTAAAATACTAGTGATCGTTATTATAACAATCAAAGAATTATCATCGAATAGTATTTTCTCCCTACGGGGAGATACACTTTTCTTTGATAAGGCTTTGGATGTGAAATCAACGATCACACTTCTTAAATATTATGGTTGGATATTCAGTAGAATCGCATTTTGACCCTTCGGGGCCATATGAAGTTCTCTTTAGCATCCGATCACAATATTTAAGATGAATTTCATAATTCTAAATCTGAATACCGTTATGAAATTTTATTTTCACCTCGAGAGGTGATATACTTTTTCTAACGAGATAATCCAATTTTAACGTACTTACCTTCTAACTGATCGTAGTAAGGTCTAATATTTTAATAAAATACAAACATTCCAGAATTTGGGCTTAATCAAAAAGTCAATTTTCAACCCCTTAATTAAGTCATTAAAATATTCAAAAATTCATAAAAACTCAAATTTATTCTAAAACTCAGAGAATATTGGTTTAATGCTTAAAACACTTAACAAATCCTTTAAAACACAACAACCACCCTAAAGTTGAAGTTTATTGGCTGGACTACTCCGGGCTGCGGGGCTAAGTGTCCTAAGGAGGCTGGTTCCTCGAGCCTGGTGGCACAACGCCACGAATGAATTCTAAAGGGTGTCAAACCTTAAAATGGATTAATTCTCAATTATTTAACATTCTAAAAAATCCCTAATTCAATTACGTTAATTTGGTTTATCGGCTGGACTACTCCGGGCTACGGGGCTAAGTGTCCTAAGGAGGCTGGTTCCTCGAGCCTGGTGGCACAACGCCACGAATAAATTAATGGCAAACTTAAATTAATCAAGCTTTTAAAATCAGTAATGAACTCATTTCTTTATATTAATCCACTCCTTTAATTCCAACCAACTTAAATAACTTAATCAACCCCGATTGCTACTGGGTAACCCAGGCCTACGAGGCTAAAGCCCAACATTTAGATTAAGTTGGGACACTTCCGGATGGTTCTGGAATCTCAAAGTTTCCCCTACCTCTCATCCTTCAACTCCGTTAATAACTGCTCAATTTTGATCCATTCCCTTTTGATTTTCCAATAATTCTATTCATACTTTGATATCACTCCTAGAAACTCTAAATAAAATTTTGTCACTATTTTAATCGAGAGTTTTTGTAGGGGATCTTATCTCCCTACGATGTAATTAACTACGAGGGCTTGCGCTCGTAGGAGATTTGGAACCCCACACACACCTGATTTTAAAGAAAACTCAATTTCTAAAACTTCATTAGATTTCTTTGGGAAAAGTTAAATAATGATCATCATGGTCGCATTAGAAGAATTATCGTAGAATGGTGTCATTTCCCTTTGGGGAGATACATCCTTCTTCGATAAGGCTTTGGATGCGAATGCGATGATCATGTTTCTTGAATATTGTAATTGGGTACTCAGTTGAACTATACTTTGTCCCCTCGGGGCCATATAAAGTTCTTCTTAGAACCCGATCATAGTATTCAAGATGAGTTTACATAATTCTAAGTCTGAACACCGTTATGAAAGTTTATTTTTGTCCTTTGGGGTGATATACTCTTTCTAACGAGTCGATTCGACCTTAGAATTAGAACTCAACCTTAATCTTAAAATCCCCAAAGAAAACTAATATTTTTCAAAACACGTTTTCAAAATTCCACCAACAAAAAATGGCTGGATGTGTGGAGCGTTGGAAAAACGGAGTTAGAGAGGGAGGGATCAAACGGAGGGACGCCACGTGGAAGGCGGCGGTCATCCACGCGTCGGCTGCAGAGCGCGGGACGCGGTTTCACTTAACCACGTCAGCAAGCGCTGCAGACCGTTCGATCGAACGCCTGGATCGTTCAACGGCGGGGATTAGATCCCGCCGTCTGATCCGATTGACCAAGATCCAACCGCAGAGAGTTCGTCCCGCGGTTTTGAATGGACGGCCGGGATCGAGCCGGACCGCAGCTTGAGCCACGGGATCGAGTACACGGTTGATCAATGGGCGGAACAGCGCGATCAGATCTGTTGATCGAGAGATCAACGGACCAAATGGGGCTCAGTTCATGCAGCCAGCGAACCGAGCCCTAGAACCCATTTTTTGACTTGTTCTCTCGATCCCGTGCATCAAATGAATTAAAATTTTAAACTTAGACTCCCTAAGTGAAGAGAATCAATGGGGAGCAATTTATTTTTCTTAAAACAAGCTTAATAAAAAGCTAATTAAACTAGTGTCCCTAGGGCTAGGGTTTGAGTTTTTCACCTTGATTTTGGACGGATTAGACCGTTTATGGATTTGTTGCACTTGTAGACTGTCCACGCTCCTATTTGTAGAAGACGTCTCGGCTCGAAAGCTCCTGGATCGAGTGCTAGATCTCCTGGAACGGATTTGAGCTAGGATCGCCGGGATCTCGCCGGAAAAGGCTTTTGACCGGAGGGATTTCGGTGGGAGGGTGTTGAGAGATGTCTGGGGATCTCAATGGAACAGGGGGCAGGACTTGAGAGGGCTTGAGTAGTGAGAGACGGTTAGGGTTCGAATGTTATGCATTAGGGCCTTTTCCCCCTATTCAAACGCCCCCAAGCCAAATGGATGGCTGGGATTGACTCCTGGGCTCTCCAGATGATGCCACCTGTCTCTGGGAAAGCTGGAAGGCTGCGGAAAGGGCTGGACATGCCTCATTCCCATTGGGTGGACTTGGGATGAGTGGGAGGGAACATTGCCTAAATAGCCTAAGCCAAGCCCTTGGAGCAGCTTAAGCAGGGATTAGTTAGGGAAATAAAGCAAAAAGAGGCTTTTAGGCATGTGATATAGGGAGGAAATAGGGTTTTGACCATGAAAAATAGGGTTTAAGGGGGGGATTGACCATTTTGACCGGTCAACTGGTCAATGGTTGCTGATGTGGCATAGGAGCAGGTCATGGAACCTCTTCAAATGGCTGGATGGGTGTGGCTTGAGCTAGGTTCAACGGGTTGAAGGGTTTGACCATACAAATGGTCCTTTAAGCTTTGAGTTGACTGGTTGACCAGTCAACCCCATCAAGGGTTATGGAATTTTCACCTAGGTAATTCAAATGGGTTGATTAGGTGGATTGGAGGGTGGTTCCAAGAGCCATGCATGTCAATTGAATCAAGAAGGCTTAATAGGGCCTTTAATGGGCTTTTAGGCCAAAACTGGTTGACTTGGTCAACCAGTTGGGTTCAGGGGCTAGAAATGGATTCAACAAATTCAGAATGTCATCCTGAGTCTACTGGATGTGGTCCCAGGGTTTGGAGGGGTCAATTTGGTCAAAATCACTATTTGAACCCTTAAGGGCTTGTTTGGTCAACCTAGGTTGACTTGGTCAACCAGGTTGACCCAGGGTCTAGGTTTGGGCTCAACAGGTTTGAAATGATACTTTAAGGTTAATGGAAGTGGTTGGATGACTTAGAGAGGTCATTTGGGTCAAAACACATGTTTGGACCCTTAAAGGGCCTCTTGGGTCAAACCAGTTGACTTGGTCAACCAGGTTGACTCAAGGGTTGGAAATAAGGTTCAAAAGATTTGAAATGACATTTGAAATTTGTCAAAGGTGGTTGCATCCCATTTGGAGCTCATTTGGTTTGAAATCCCTATTTGAGCCCCATAGGGGTATTTTGGTCAATTTTGACCTATTGGTCAACTATGGTCAAAAATGGGTCTGAAAAATGCAGTTTACTGCTCAATGGGTTAAAATCAAGGGTTTGGAAGTGATTGGAGGCTTGGATAAGGGTTCCAAGGTCAAGATCTCAAAGGGGTTAGGCTCAGTGGCATAGGCTGTAAATATTTGAAGGTTTTACAGTCTTTGAATTTTAATTCAGATTCTGGGGTTAGAGACCTCAGAATGAGCTCAAAGTTGGAGGGTATCCTCTAGAGACATGTCTTATCACTTTGCA
>CM028347.1:18135135-18357087 GCA_016618105.1 Dendrobium huoshanense
AACCCAAGCATAGGTGAACAGGGCATAAGATCCCGGACTAGCAAAGGGAAGATAATCATATTTTTAAAAATTCGTCCATCTTAAAGGTTACTAGATTAACCTTCCAGCAAAAACTAGTTGCTAAACTAGCCATTCAAAATAAAAAAAAATATGAAAATGCCCAAACATCGTAGTCCAAAAAATACTCAAACCACCACATCTAGTTAATCCTGTGTTGAATTTTGGGCAAAGAGACCCAATTAAAAACTTTAGCTTGAACCGAAAACCTGATCCGATTATAGATGGAATCCTACGAGCTAAAATTATTATCCATTTTTCTACAATTTCTCTCTTTCCAAATAAAATAAAAAGTACATCAAGTATAAAGAAATTAAAGACTTTTTTCATCTGTATTCCACTTCGAATTCCAAATAAATTCAAAAGTTTGAATTAAATTTGGTCTAAACATAAAGAAATTAATATTAGGCACAAACTTAGAAATAATCTGAAAGGAAAAGTCACATTCAAAAAATAAATGTCTATGACTATCAATCCCACTGTTACACATAATACAGTTACTAAACACTATAATATTCCTCTTAATAAAAAGATCTATCATTTTTAACCCATTCAACATAGTCATCCAAGCAAAACAAGAGAATCTTAAAGCATAATATTTGTGCCAAACATAATTAAACCAATCCACCTTATTAATATTAATAAAGAAAAAAAGAATAAAGATTTTTAAAAACAGGCAACTTAACCATATCCTAAGAGATCGAAGAAGAGACCTGATTAAGAATCGAAATTTTCAAAATTTTTTGAGTAATATTATCTGGAATATAACTGGGAATAACCCAGATACCATTATCAATCCAATTACCCGCCTTCTTGTTATGTAAAATAGAAGCCTCATGAGAAGAAATAATATCCTGCATAGCATTTCCTTTAATCCACGGATCCCAAAAAAGAGATAACTTACTGGATTCTACCAAATTAAAAGAGATATTATCTTTAATATCTCTAGCAATACCCCATAGTTCTTTCCAATATTTAGAATCTTTATGAGAGCAAGGCTTCCAACAAAAGATGTACTTAAATTTAACCCAAATCGCAAGCAGGCTCATATCATTAACAATCCTCCAAATGAGAATAGTTAAATGCAAGCCTTAAAGCAACCAGATTAGAAATCCCAAGCCCACCCACTTTCTTATGCTTGCAAACGTCCTTCCATGCAATCATATGGATCCTTCTAACATTAATCTGACCATAAAAAAGAAAATTAGAACAAGCTTTTTTTAAAAAAATTGAAGCAGACTTTAGGCAAAGAAAGCCCTCTAATCCAATATGAAATAATATTAGAGATAGTAAAATTAATATATTACACTCTACCATTAAAAGATAATATTCTAGTTTTCCAACCGGCAAGCATATCCATAATTTTATTCATCAGAGGTTGAAAATTAGAAATTAAAAGCCTTTTACAAGAAATAGGAAGACCTAAATGTTTCAAAGAATTTTGGGAAATAGGGATTCCCAGCATATGACTAATATCTTGAGTCAAACCACAATTTTTAGAAAAAATAATGGAACTTTTACCTTGATTGATCTAAAGCCCAGAAACTTTATAGAAATAATCAAGAATCTCATTTAACTTATCAGCATTCCTAATAGAAGGTTTATCAAAAACTAGAACATCATCTACATATAATAAATGAGATATGGAATTCTCACCAGCCATAATACCTTCAAAATTTACCATATTAGACTGATCCTCAAGAAGATTCGAAAATGCATCCATAACAATACAAAAAAGATATGAGAAAAGAGGACATCCTAGGAAGAACCAAAGAAACCATTAAAAGCACCATTAAGGATAATAGATAAATGAATATCTTTAATGCACTCTTTAACGCAAGAAATAAAAACAGGAGGAAAACCTTTTTGAGCCATCCTATTTAAAAGAAAATCACTAGAAACAGAATCAAACACTTTATGAATATCCAAATTTGAACAGAAGAATTTCTCTTTATTCTGACAGTTAAACCCTCTCAATAATTCCGTAGCCAGAATAATATTATCAGTAGATATCCTTTTCTTTATGAAATCAGATTGATTATAATGAATAATCAAGGGCATAACATCATTCTTTCTTAAAGCAAGAATTTTAGCAATAGTTTTATAAAACACATACCAGAATAATATTATCATACATGATTGAGTAAGGCTATTTGCACGGATAAATTCATATATAAAAATCGAAGCTGGTCTGAAAGCCTATTTGGCCTTATACAAAATCAGAAAGAATCAGTTGCAGCCTTGCAGGTAGTATTGATGTGTGCACAAAATCCTAAGTTTTAAGATTTAGGATTCATTTGGGACGACTTTTTTATTGTTTCTTAAAATAATTTTTTAATACATAAATTAAAAAATTTGTACTAGAAATCTGTTTTAAGAAACAGTAAAAAATCCATTCCAAATGAAGCATTAAAATGAGATTTTATTTTGGGAGTTTAGCATTATTCAACATACTTTATTCATGAATTGAGCTAAATTAGGTTTTGTTTGGAATAACTTTTCAACTTGTTATGTGAAAAAAAAAATTAGAAAAAATTATATGTTTGTAACCAATTTTTTATGGCTATTTTAAAATTTTACTTTTAAAAGGCTGTTTTTGGAAAAAAAAATATTTTTGAAAGAAAGAAACTTAAAAAAAGTTAAAAAATAAAAATCTTAAATTGTCCCAAAAAAAGTCCTATGATTTGTTTGGTATTGCTACAATAGTTTATAAATTTTATTGTGAAGTTACTATAAAGAACATAGTTTAGCTACTATGATTGTAAAAAGTAGCTTCCATCACATAAATTTTGAAAAATAATGAGAAAACATTAAAAAAGTAGTTATATGAAATTTTGGTTGCTATTTAAAATACTATTGTCGGGTGATAGTGGTTAGATGATCATATTCGAGTGATGGTGGTCAATAGATCGTAGTTAGGCGATGGTGATTAGAAGTCTTTAGTCGGGCAATGACGGTCGAATGATCATAGTCGAAAGATGGTGTTCAAAGGCTTTTGTTGATCAACAATGGTCGTGAGATCATAGTTGAGCAACGGTGGTCGAAAGAGTTTTGTTGGGCGACGGTGCTTGGGAGACCGTAATCAATCAACAATGTTCACTACAGGAAAATCACTCATTTCCGGCGGAATTTTCCGGAGGAAATAAACCTTTTCCGGTGGTTAATTTTCCGCCAGTAAAAACAGCGTTGAAAAATAAATTTTGTAGTTTTCCGGCGGCAAATTATTCTGGCGGTCTTAAACCGCCTGTCAAATTAAAAAAAATCCTCACCGTGACTGCCACCCCTCCCCCCCCCCCCCCCCCGCGCTGCCGTCGACACGCTCCCGCTCCCGCGCTGCCGGCGTCGCGCCAGCGCCCCGCTCCCGCGCTGCCGGCGTCGCGCCAGTGCCCCCGCTCCCGCGCTGTCGGCGTCGCGACAGCGCCCCCGCTCCCGCGCTGCCGGCGTCGCGCCAGCGCCCCCTCTCCTGCGCTGCCGGCGACGCGCTCCCGCCCCCGCGCGCGCCGCGTCTGTATGCCTTGAGGATCGAACAGGGGTCAATTGGGAAGAAACTCGGGTTACCGACCGAATTGCTAATTGTCCAAATGCGCTTTTATTGTCAATATTTTTTATTTAAACTATATTCTGACTGTAAATAAATAAATATTTAATTATAAGAAAAAGGAACTAATTAATTTAAAATAAAAAATAATATTTAATATAAAATGAAAATTAACTAATTAATAGTTTAAAATAACTTTTAATAATTATTTGTTAAATCATTTAAATAGTTTTAATTTTTTTTATTATTTTTAAAAGCCGCCGGAAAATTGGAAAAGCCGTCGGAAAAGTGGCCGCCGGAAAGCCACCGGAAAATTCCGCCGAAAATTAGTGATTTTCATGTAGTGGTTCAAAGAAGCTTAGCTAGGTGACAAAGGAGTAATTGGGAAAATGTTGTCAGGAAACTATAATCAGAGGATGGTGGTCTGAGGATCATAATCAAGTGGCAGTTGTCAAAGCGCCATAGTCGAGCAATTAATATCGAATGACCATAAACAGAGTGACGATGGACGACATAACGTAAACCAGCCATTATGGTTAGGTGACAAAGGTCAGGAAAATGTGTTTGTAGGAACATAGCCGAGAAATATATGTCAAATGATCATAGTAGGGTGATGTTGGTCCGTTTTCAATTGTTTGACAATAATGATCATGTCGTACTATGATGACAATAGTCGGGCGGTGATCCAATAGTATTAGTCTGATAGTATTATAGTGGTAATCCGATTATGGTGGTCGGGGTAAAGCTCCTAAATTCTATATCTCTTAGCTCTCCTGAGTCTAAAGCCAACATCTAAGCTCCCATTAAAAAGTGGATGCCTATTTATAAATGTCTATAGTGACATACCCGCCAATATAAATAAAATCTAAAGCACTCCATCAAACAACTCGAGTTTTCCCCTCAATCATAAATAGTTTATTAATATTTAAGTATGTTAATAATGGAAGAATTAGATAATTTTAGACTTGTTAGATTCTTCTTACTTATATTTAAATTTATCTAAAATATCTAAGTTATATATATATATATTTTTATATGTGTTACTATAATTTTACATCTTCAAATTTGTAAGTTTATTCTAATAAAAATTAGATAAGTAGGCTAACGTGCGAGTCATCCAACAGTAAAAAATACTGCTTTCTCTAGACTTTTTATAACTGCACGCAATGCTCAAACTTATTATCATATTAAGTAATAGAGACGTTGTTTATTAGTTAACAAATGGTTGACACTGTCAAATTTGTCATCTTAAAGTATAAATTAAATCTTATAAAAGCACACAACTCTCTTTGGCCTATTGGTTGAGAGCTTAGACTTCAAACTAAGAAGTTCAGGGTTTGAGTCTCTGTGTATGCATTGTGTGTGTGAGTTTGCCTTAAATGACCTAAATGTCCCAAAACAAAACAAAAAATCTTATAAAAGTATTTAATGATATTTGAATTTAAGGGATAATAAATTTGCCGAAATAGAAATACAGATAATCACCAAATTAATTTTTTTTTAATTATATTTGTATCAAATTTATGCACCATAAAAGAATTTTATAATGATGCATCAAATTTTTATATGTAATAAAAATTAAATATTTAGATCTAAATTCTTATATCAACATGAAAAACGTGCTTTAATTCATATAAATTATTGTATTTTTCAAATAATATGATTTTTGCTTTAAAAAAAATATATATGTTTCAAAATAGTCTGATAATATCTTGTTAGAATAAGATTAATTTTATTTTATGTGCCCTTAATTTTATACTTTTATGCATGTTATATTATATTTCACAATACAATTAAATTTAGGAGATAAATATATATAATTAAATTTAATTAGATAATAATTTAATTATATCATTGATAATTTTAATTATATTTATTTTGAAATTTAATTATCTTATCTATATATAATATGAAATATGTAAAATTAAAATAAATAATAAAATTATATTCATTCTAATATAAATATATTTATTTTTAATATTTTAAATGTAAAAAAAGACCTGAATTTTCTTTTTTTGGTTCTCACCTGATAGCAATATTAATTGCTTTTTGAATTAAATAAATTAAAAAAAAATTCAAAATATTTTAAATTCATTATTTGCTTGCAATTTTTTTAATCATAGTAACATTCCATACTATAAAACTATATGAATTCAGAAAATGCAAGATTTTATGTACTTTGGACATTGCCTTCAGCTTCCATACTATAAGACTATATTAAAAAAGATTAGCTTTCCTTAAGGATCATAAATCACAAGAACAAACACATAAAGTTCTACACTTTTCTCCTTGATTGATCATTCAATAACAAGACGATGATAAACAACTCATACATAAGATAGTTTATTTCAGCAGTGAAAGAACAAATAATACATATAATCCCTTAGATTCGGCTTATATCACGACCAAATATTAAGGTGGTAAGCCAGTTTATGGCCACATAGAACCTATTCCTCCAACTCACAACTCGAGTTAAGTATGCAGACCTCCAAATAAACCAGCTTACAAAACCAGCAAGTGACAAGCCCTTGGCCTCCTGGAACAAGTTGTCACACAACATTTTATCACAAAAATCAAATTGTTGTTCGTATGATTATTTCTAAGAACTAACAAACATGCTTTTGATGGTCAAATTGACGAGAAACTATTCAGTGCGGACACCGGATGTAACCCTGAGTTCGGAGGCGAATTAGAGCGCGTCACGTCATCCGGTACACATCAATGAAGTGACGTGGCGTGCTCTGATTTGCCTCCGATGTCCGCACAGTATAATTAATCTGAATTGATACTTTGTTTTAGACATGCTTTCTAATATAAGAAATTCTTGACTCAAAATTTTTATACTAAAAAGCTATCCCAAATGAAGCCTAACGGGAAAATATTGTAAGACGATTGCATTAGAAGGATGGGAAAAAATGCATATTGAAAAATATAATTGTAGAAAAGATGCATTAATAAGATAGATAAATAAGATAATATGAAAACAAAAACAAAAACTATGAAATAGTGCAACAAAAAGCAGGAAAGAATGAGGATTTATAAGATTACGAACAAGATTAGCATGACCAAAAGTGAACTCACTCATTAGATTCCATACTATAAAGGTAAAGATGATGGCATGCGAGAAGTTAGGTGAAACTTTAAAAAGAAGCTCCCTTTCTTTTTAATCTTATTAAAGAGAACCTCTATAAAAAGAAGCAGATTTCTAGAAATTTGCTCAACAACAGAAGAAATCTATACGCTTCCACTACAGACTTTAGAGAAATATGCCATTGATGGGGAGATTCATAAAGCTTCAGAAGCTATAGCTGATATAAGTGCTTTAATACACAGCAATAATGTCCTCAATCCTACTGTTAAGATTTCCTTTAGTGTAAGGTGGGATTTCTTCTATAAAAATGACTTCGGATAGTTCATGAATAAAATCAGCTTTCAAAATCATAATATAACTTGGGATATCCTCGACATCCTCATCCATCGTTATGAATGATTATTTGAAGAACATAAATCTTCACAATATATGCTCATAACATTAAAATTCATCGGATTATTATTTTTTCTTATGAAGTTTTTCATGACGCATATACTTTATAATATCAAAATATAGGCATTCAAAACATGCAAGACATGATGACACAACCAACATTATATTCGACAAGCTATATACTGAGATGTCCAATTCAAAATAATAAATAAATAAATAACACGTACTTATCATTCGTGACAAACTATGATGCACATATATGAATATATGGACATGGTGACACGGATATGACATGACATGGACATTGACATATTGATTATTTAAAATATAGGATATAGATACGAGTTAGACAATGCATTCTAATTTTTATATTTTAAAATAGTGTATAAAAATTAAATAAATATAATATTAAAAATAATTTTGAAATAATAAATTATTTAATTAGAATTTGTACATAAAATGATTAATATTATGATGTCAAGAGTCGGGCATCGATGACCTATATTAGACATCGAGAGAGGAGACGACAATGTTGAAACATCGGTGTTAAGTGGGCGTTGATCGTCAATGTTGAGAGGGAGTTGATCGTCAATGTTAAGAAGACGTCGGACAAAAATGAGCTATCAAGCTGTGGATGTAGAAATTATTAGCATCGGACATCAATGTCAAGACAGTGTCAGACTTTTGAAACGTCAATGTTTAAACGACATCAGACATCGATGTTGAGATGACATCACACATGGTTGTAAAACAAAAGTCGCGATACGCCAAAAAGAAATTAAAATGAGAATATTCGATGATTGAGATATTGAGTGTTGGTGATTGATTTAGTGTTATGGATAGAAAATAAGAAATTTAACTTTTTTTATATATTTTAAATAGACCTGTCAATATTGGACCCGACCCGAAAACCCGATCCGAACCCGACCCGGAATTTTCGGGTTCGGGTCCGGAAAACCGACCCGTTTGTAGAAACGGGTCGGGTTCGGGTTGACCCGACGGGTTGTCGGGTCAACCCGAAAACCCGTTTATTTTAAAAAAAATTCAAATTTCCCTGCCCCGCTCACTGCCCCCGCGCTGCCCGGCCTGCCCCCTGCCCGCCAGCCCCGCGCTGCCCGAGAGCCCGTTCGCAGTGCGACGCGCCGATGCTGCCCCGGCGCTGCCCACTCGCAGTGCGACGCTGCCCCCGCGCTGCGGCCGCTGCCCGCCACGCGCCAGCCGGCCCAGCCCCCCCGCTCGCAGTGCGACGCTGCCCCCCCCCCCCCCCCCCGCTCGCAGTGCGACTGTGCGTCGCTGCCCCCCCGCTCGCAGTCGCAGTGCGACGCTGCGTTGCTGGCAGCGACTCGCTGCCAGCCAGCCGTCGCTGCCCCCAGCGGCCCCGCCAGCCCCCGCGTCACGCGCAGCGTCCCGAGATTCCGTCCCGCGTCACGCGCAGCGTCCGAGACGGCGAGACTCCCGAGCAGTCCCGATTCCCGAAGGCAATGTCGTGTCCGCGGGTCGGTCGGGTTGACCCGAACCCGAAGCGGGTCGGGTTCGGGTCCAGAAAATTGACCCGTTTGCAAAACCGGGTCGGGTCAACCCGAACCCGAATAATATCGGGTCAGTTTCGGGTTCGGGTCAACCCGACCCGTAACCCAAAATTGACAGGTCTAATTTTAAATACAAGAAATTCTATTTTTTTTAAATTATAAAATATTTAAGACATAGATGACCAATTTGTATTTAATATTTTTTAAGACTGAAATATGCCTTTAACAACAATTTGTTTAGATTGCCTCATCCTTTTTTTTTTTTTTTTTTTTGCAGATGAATAAAATTTATTATTATATATATAATGTAATATTTTTAGTTTCTCAATAAACTATCCCATGCTCATGCTGTACAGTGTTTGCATCACCTGTCAATACGTCATAAAAAAATGATACTTTAATTAAACTATCTCATGCTCATGCTGTACAGTGTTTGCATCACCTTGTCCATGTCCATGTCTATGTCAATACGTCATAAAAAAATCTAAGATGATTAAAGAGGCATTCATTTTGGATGAAATGTAAATATTTGGAGAAGAATCGATGTTTAAAGTTCAAACACTCAGACTCAAAGCATTCAATAAAGATACTTTAATTAATTTAGCAATTCAAGTGAAATAAATCTCTCTAATTATTTATCCTTCTCAAGCAAAAGGAAAATTAACTGATTAATTTTAAAAGTTCAATTAAACCAAAAAGTACATATATTATGGAAGCAAGATTTATTCTCCTTAAATGGCTATTCATATTATGAAGATTATGAGCATATCCCTAAGTTATATTAGGTTTTAGAGACTTGAATATTAAAGATGAACTATAAGACATGCGGAGAAAATCTCATCAATATTAGGACTGAGAGTGCAAATTGACGTAGATAAAAAATAGAGTCCGCAGGAGATGAACAAAGCAACTATATCAAATCAAATTTCTCAAGTATTGCATGCTGTGAAATCTACCCATCAACATTTTTTTTTCTTTTCTGAAAACTTCAGTTGATGTGTAGATTTTTAGAAAACTTCAGTTGACCTGAAGATTTATAGAAATCTGTTGTTGATCTGAAGAAATCTATAAATCTGTCATTAATAAGCAAATTTCTTCAATGGAAGATTTATGCTTCGTTTGGGAGGACTTCTTACTGCTTAAAGCAGCTTCTTAGTAAAAAAATTTCGAACTAAAAAGCTGCTTTAAGAAGCAATAAGAAAGCCGTCCTAGACGAAGCCTTAACCTCTTTTATTTTTATAGATAAAAAAGAAATCAAGTTTTCTTTTTTTTAACTAATTCACAAAACAGTACTAACCTTGCTTTGCCGAAGGTCAACCAGAGCTTTATACCTCCCAACGGTTGCCATGCTTCCGAGGTGTTTGTATACAAACTGATCACCCAAATCTATATTTTTGGCTTGGTTTGCATATCCGCCACCTGCTTTGCCGATTTGGTTCAGTAGGCGTGCTAGGTATTTCCCTTGCCTCTCTGCTACCTATATTGACAGAGCATTCGAAAGATTGGATGCTATGATGTTTCGATAAGAAACTCTGAAGAGAACGAAAAGCTATAAACTTCTTTAGGAAGCAGAACCATTTTTTGGGAATTTGGTGAGGGGATGGTTACTTGTTGCATGAAAATGTGTGGCTTTATGCAAGCTAAAATTTGAGGTTATAAAAAGCTAAATACTCATTCTTTTATAGAACTCATTTTGTTAAAAGAAGCTTTGAATTTTTTTAGAAAAATAACTTATCTGACCTTATCATACACTGTAATGTTCCCTCATTCCTTTTTAATTAGCTTGTAAGATATTCTTATAATGGATATACTATATAATACTCGTTTTTTAATTAAAAAATTAATCTTCTAAATTTAATTTAATTTATAGGTGCCTAGCTATTAGTAAATAACAACAAATCAATTGGCAATAATAGAATTCTTTTTTATAAAAAAGATATCGGGTGGTAAAAGTCGATATCCAAATTGAGCATGCTAGACATCACAATATAATAGTATCATCATCATTATCATCAATAACAATAACAACAAGCCTTTATCCTACTACTCCATGAATTTTTTTTATTCATTATATCCTATTAAGAATCAAATTCTCATTTAAATCTATAAAAAAAGTCTTTTTAATACTTTCTAACCAAATTTTTTAGATGTACTCCTACCTTTCTTAACATAGATCAGGTATAATACATATATTTACTCTTCTAACAAGGTCATTAAAAGACTGATGTTTTATGCGACCAAACCATCTAAGTTGACTCTTTATAATCTTATATTCCACTGGAGCTGCTCTAGCTTTTTCACATATAAACTCATTTCGTGTTCGGTCTCTAAAAGTGAAGCCAATCATTCACCTGGGCATTCTCATATTTGCAAAATGGAACTTAATTTTATGCTTCTCTTTTAATAGGCAACATTTTGCGCCATCAAACATTGCATGTCTAATCACCAACTTATAAATTTTTCCTTCAATTTGAAGGGAATTTTCTATCATAGAAAAGGCTCGATGCATTCCTCCACATTAGCCATCCAATTAGAATTCTACTACAAATATCCTCATCTATTTCACCATTACTTTCAACAATAGATCCAAGATATCAACGATGTGCACTTTTTTTAATAACTTAATCACAAATATGACAATCCCACCCCTAAATCTATTACTACTAAAATTACACTCTATGTATTCGGTTTTAGATCTACTAAAAATGAAAACCTTAATACTCTAAGGTTGACCTACATAATTCTAGTTTTTCATCAACTCCCTCTCTAGTCTTATCAACAAGAAGAATATCATCAACAAAAGCATACACCGAGTTACATCCTCTTGCAAATGCCTAGTAAGAACATCCATGCACAACAACAACAACAACATCAAGCCTTTATCCCACTACGTGGGGTCGGCTAGTTCTAACACAATTTTTTAAAGGATTCATGTCATTATTGTTCGACAAGTTTTACGCTGGCTGTCGACTACCTAACGCAACCCTCCACTTTTCTCATCCAGGACTTGGGACCTGGCAATGGCAGTGTTAGTAAGAACATCCATGACTAAAGCAAAAAGAAAACATGGGCTTAAAGTTGATCCTTAATGTAATCCAACTAAAATAGGAAAATACTTGATTAAACCACCTTGTTCTTGAATGAAAGTAACTATATCAAAGAAATGACTAGAGTGACAAGATATTGAAGATGAGGTAATTTTAAATAAGCTTAATTGATTAGCATATACAATGTCCCATGGTATGAATAGATAAAATTAATGCTAGAGGATTAAGGAGGAGAAGGTGTAGACTTAAGTTAACATAGATAAGCATTATTGGAAATGCTTTGTAAATAGCAAATTTTTAACACCTTACGCAATACTCCATAAGAATGAATGGAAAATGAGAATTCATAAAGATGAGTTGAAATAGTTAGGATAAAGTTGATGATGATGAAAAAAAGACAATGAGACATTATATTTCTAACATATATTTAATTGCTTTTATTTGTAAATTCATAATTATGTCTATCTTGATTATTTAACCACTTTAACCAACACGTCAATGTCACAATTACCACAAAATGAAAAAAATGTTTGTGTAAGAGAAAAAGGAAGAAGGATGAACCTAATGGCAGATTCTTCTTAGCAGCAGTTCAAGGACCTAATTAGTTGGTTTGAAAGATTAAATATGCCATTTTGTGTCATTATAGATTATAGAAGGTAGGATCTACTTGCTGATTATGGTTGACACAGGGAACCTAATTGGGGTTTTTTTTAATGAAGAGACCTATCTACCCACTATGAGAAATAGCAATAACCTGTTATCAAACTAACCAATAAAAAAACACAAGCAAACCTGTGCTAAAGCTGGTAACACAGTTTTCTGAGTACTTTCAAGAAATCCGCTACAGTCGCCAATTGCAAACGTGTCTTGTATTGAAGGAACCCGAAGCCATTCATCAACGCCAATCCTGCAAAAATTTCAGCTCCCTTGTGTAAGAGCGTCACAAATATGACAATAACAACGAAGTCCGTAAGCAGAAGAGCTAATACTTGCATGTAATATGTGATAGTAAACTAAACATTATTATTCTACAATCTCAAGATCTTTAACGTTATAATAACTAAAAAAATATGAAACAATGATTCCAACGCAACAGCATTAAGTAAACGACAACAGAAAACAGCAATTAATTTTCATTATAAGATGGAGAATATACCTCCCACCTGGTGACTTCGGCAACTCCAAAGACTTTGTAAACTCGGAAGGACCTACACCAGTTGACCACACCAAGAGGCCATATGGAACTTTAGTGCCATCATTAAGAATTATGTTTTCAGGCTGAACATCTTTGACAATCCCACGGACCAGGCGTACCCCAGACTACAAAAGTGTTTGGAAAAAATGGTAAAAAGAAGAAAGAGAAAACTTTATTTTAATTATAATTTCCCAATAAGCAGAAACCATCTATGACAAGGAAGCATCAAAAGTAAGCAATATCATCTTCTACAACAGAAAATGTAAACTTGTCAATAATTAGTGTTAAGCGCATGAGAATATTGAGTTTCGATTTCACAACGAATTGCTTAGAAATATCTTGAAATTTAAATATCAAGTGGTTGGACTTAACTCACTGTGGGCTTCAAAAATTTTACTTTATTGATGCCACGGTGTCTCCGCATATATTCGGGGAGAGTTTTAACAAATTAAGTTCCGCACGAAATTTTTAGAAGGCAGATTGATAGATATAAGACACTAACCACCAATAAGAGGATATATGTCACGTCCTTACCGGTAGGATATTATTTGAGAATGAATTTAAGTGATATTCTTGAGTGGACATTAACTTTTTGCGAGCTAAAATTGTTCTTAAATTCATTGTCTTCATCAAACTATTGTGGAGGGTGGATGATTTTTTTTTTTAAGTTTAGATGATTAATTTCATTTTTTTAATTAGAATATGCATGATGCAGAGACGTAAATAAGTTATAAATCTGATGACACCAATTATAAAATAAAAATCAAAGCATGGCGCCCAATACAATGTGCATTTGGCATCCAAGCCATATAGTGTAAAAAGTGGGAGTTAACTGGAACATCATGTAACTATGTTTGTGTTGTAGTTCATATGAAAATAGGCGACTACAAAAACTATGTTCATTCGTGTTATTTTGTAGAAAATTATATGATAATTTATGCATGGTAATATGTCACCAAGAATCCCCCTTTGATCAGGCACAACTCTCGATGCAAATATGAGTCAGAAGCTTCCAAAATTAAATTCAATATCATCTGAACTCCGATATCAGCAAACATACAGTCAAATTGAACAACATAAGTAGATGAACCCAACGACACCAAATTTGATCCAATCCGAGCCCAAATGGTCCCAAATCAAAAGACCAAAACCTACTTAAAAGCTTCAGAGCATCAATTGGAAAATAAACTAATATCCAAAAATGAAATGCTTAAAACTGAATCAAGTAGCTCGATGAGAAGAATCCAACGAGCCCAAGATCACTCAATTATGACATCTCTAAGGTGCTTAAATGCTTGATAAAAATTCCATTATCAATGAAGCTAATACCAACCGTCTGATGGAACACTCCCAACATGTCCTTAATCTTCTCCATATTTACTAGCCAGGTGTCACTCCCCCAAAAAATTATAAACAGACCATCATTATTCACAGAGAAGGGAGGAAAAAGAGAAAAGGTTCTTGGGCTTAGAGAATTCTAAAGCTCCACCTCGGCACCACCGCCGTCAAATTCGTGCCACCAAGCCGCCGTTGTTGAATCTCCCCCGAGCACTACTATCAAACCTCCATCTAGCAATCATTGACGGTCCTTCTGACAACCATTGCTCGACTATGGTCCTTCCGACCACCATCACCCGACTATGGTCCTTCTGACCAACACTGCTCGACTACGGTCCTTCCGACCACTGTTACCACCTACAGCCCTTCCGACCACTTTTGCCAGCATACGGTACTTCTGACCATTATCGTCCGTCAACTACGATCTTTTCGACCACCGTCGCCCGTCAACTATGATTTTTCCAACCATCTCCGCTCGACTATGGTCTTTACGACCACCATCGTCTGACTACGGCCCTTCCGGCCACTGTTGCCCGACTACAGTCCTTCTGACCACCATCGCCCGACCACGATTCTTCTGACATTCATCACTCGCTGACTATGACCCTTCCAACCATCGTCGCCCAACCACTTTCGCCTGCATACGGTCCTTCCGACCATTGTCACCAGCCTACGGTACCTTCCAATCACCTTCGCCAGCCGACTACGGTCTTTTCGACGATACCGTCGCCCGGCTACAGTCCTTCCAACCACTGTTGCCGCCTACGATCCTTCCAAACACTATTGCCAACCTACGGTCCTTCCAAACACCGTCGCACGAGTACGACCCTTCCAACCACCATCGCCCGACTATGATTCTTCCGACCATTGCCTGCCAACTACGATCCTTTTGACCACCGTCGCCAGACTACTATGATCCTTCCGACCAGAATCGCCAGACTACAATCTTTCCAACCACTGTCGCCCGACTATGGTCCTTTCAACAACTGTCACACAACTATTATCCTTCCGACCACTATCGCTTGACTACGGTCCTTCCGACCTCCATTACCCGCTGACTACAATCTCTTCGACCATTATTGCCTGATTATAATCCTTCCAACCTTCATTACCTACCGAATACAATCCTTTTAACCATCATCATCCATTATGGATATGCAACCCAAACAAACAGAATAACATTATCTTGAGAACAACTATTGTGTCATTCTCCAACTACGTAATGTAATTTATACGATGTAAATTTGCTACATTGAGTCAACACCTTCCCCTGAGGAAGAGCATCAGTTGTAATCGACTACAAGCACTAGTGAATTCATTCAAACTGTGCAAGGCCCCATGATTTTTCCCCTTTTTTTGGGATTTCCACGTAAAAATTATGGTGTCTCTTATAAATGATGCACCCCTCTATCTTATATGTTTATGTGTTGGATATTCGTACAAAGTTTGGACGCTAAATTATGTATCTTTCTACCGCCGTAAATTTTCCAAGACGCAATCAGTATAACATCATGCCTTTAAATGACGCTGAAGAGAAGCCGAAGAGTGACATGATTCTATCATTGCCACCAAGATATAATGAACTTAAGCATACTACCAACTAGGATGCACCGACACGGACACGGCGACACGGACAAGGCGACACAGACATGGGACACGACAATTTTTAAAAATATAGGACACGGGTGCAACGTGGACACGACATAATAATTTTTTAATATAATATGTAGAAATTAAGGTGAAATTATAGTAAAAATGATAAGCAATAATAAATCAATTTCATGATAATTTGTTTAGCTTATAACATAAAGATGTTTAGTATAAAATGTCTAATACAACCACAAAAATATAAGCAAAAAATCATTTAGTGCAACATGAAGGTCCAACAACTCAATAGAGGGAATGATAGAAATAAATTCAGATGTTGGTCTTTGGCCTTCAATATCATCATCATTTAATATCATTGCTTCCAACTCTGATTCATCTAGAGAAAGATTTGCAACCTCCAATAATCTCATATCATCAAGGCACTCGAACCCATCTCCAGCAACATCCCACATCTTGTTATCACCTGTCATATAAAGTGGGATTTTTCTTGATAGAAGACGAAGATTTGTATGCACATAAACTAAATCTTCAGTACGTTGTAGAGTTATTTTATTCCTCTTCGTTGATTGAATAAATGAGTATGAGCTCCAATTTCTTTACAATAGGAAGAGGATGATACTTGGCCAAGAAGTTTTATTGCTATTGTTTGAAGAAGCGGTGCTGAAGCTTCATGAATCAACCACCACATTTTTGGATCCATCCTCCATCTATCAACCAAAGATTCTTGATCACCAAAATCATCTAAATATCTTTCTTATATTTGAAACTTTTAAATCTTTTTGTGATGAGACACGTTGAGGGTCTTCTTGAAGCCATTATTTACTTGAATACCTTCAAATAATACAAAACATATAAAATTATCTGTTCATTTACCAACAAATTTAAATTAATTTAAAAAATGAATATAAATATACCTTTGATTTAATGAATGAGCCAAACAATGCAAATGTGTTTTGCTTTTGCTCTACCTATCTTCAAGAATAGTATAGATAATGCTCCAAAAACTTGAGTCTTCATCATGTGACTTTCTTTCATGTATGTATATAATTTCTTTCACATTTGCTAACATAGAGTCTCACATCTCATAAATCAAATGTATGCCTGATTTATCTGTGTCAGCCTCTCTCAACATATCATAAATTGAATAAGTGAAAGCCAAAATGTAGTCTGCATTATCCCACCACAAATCATCTAAGACCTTTTCTTTAACATATCTTGCCTTCCCAACATCATCTTCTCGATAGCAAGATCACTTCTCACTAATCACCATAGATTGAAGAGCAATTTTAATTTGTTTGAATCTTCTTAACATGATTATTACAGAGGCAAAATGAGTTTCAGCAATAGCTAACATTTTCAAGTGGGAGAAATCATTAAACATTGAAAGTCTCATCGAATGATTCATAATAAAATTTATGATCATAATAACATCATCTGCAACCACTATTATCCAATGACATTCAGCATAGATGATTTCATTAGCCTCTGTATTCTTTGTTGCACAAATATTTTTAAGAGCAAGATTTAAAGTGTGCAAAACACAGGATGTCCAAAATATATGAGAATAAGTTTGCTCCACCAATAATCTTGCAGCTCTACACACCGGTGCATTATCTGTAATAACCTGCACAATATTTGAAGGCCCAATCATGACTATCACCTCTTTAATCAAATTGGCAATAAAATATTTATCTTTGTATTCTCCTTCACAATTCACTGCTTTAATGAACATTTGGTAATTCTCTGTAACGGCCATGAAATTAATAAGGGGTCTTCTTTGAGGATCTGTCCAACCATCACACACCAAACTAACACTTTTTCTTTCCACTCCTTTTGTTGGTTCAAGCAATGTCTCAATATGTGATCTTTCTCTTTCCAATAATTTCGATCTCAATGCATTGTAGCCAAGTGGAATATAACCTGCGAGGCTGTTGTTACATGCAAAACTGAATGCATTTTTATAATGAGGATTCCTTGCAAGGTTGAAAGGAAGTCCCGCTGAAAAAAACATCCTTGCTATTTCACCATCCAATTCCTCTCGTTGCTGCAAATTAAAAGTCTTCTCTACAGGACTACTAGCTACTCCTTTTCTTTTCTTTGTTTCATGTCCTTCACTTCTAAATGATAAAGTTTAATCAACTCTCACAAATGAGGAAGAAGTGTGGGATGAGCCATGAGTAGATGGCAAAGGTATCTCTTTAGGGAGTGTCCTTTGGATCCTAGATTCAGCTTCATCAACTAGTCTGTTCATTTCAATCAACTGCGATGTAGTAATCTTAGGACAAATTTTTATTCCATAGCCAGAAATTTTAAGTAGATGTGCCTTCACCCTAGAATAAGATCCTTTGTAGGTGCCACCACAATAATTGCATTTGACTGACACATTCCCTCCTCCTTCAAATGTTTTTCCTAACTTTGTAACATGAATTCATAACGGCTTATCAGTTTCTACAGATGGCTCTTTTTAACCTTCACCTAATCCACTCCCGCCAGCAGCAGAGCTCATTTTGCTAACAAACCAATCATACATATGAATACATTAAATTAAATTGATATGAAGTGAAATCAAAATATCCTAATAATAACACAACATGAATACAACAATATACCGGTCTGCCGGGGGTCCAAGGGGGCGTTGCCCCTTGGCAGGGTTCGACCTGCCCAGTCAGGTCGCGGGGTCAAGGGGAATTTTGAAATTCTGCTTGTTTTTAAAGTTTGTTTATGTTTGTATGGGAAGATACCGAGTGGTACCGAGTATGTACCTAGTACCGAGCATATATTGAGCAGTACCGAGCATGTACTGAGCGGTACCGAGCATATATTGAGCAGTACCGAGCATGTACTTAGCGGTACCGAGCATATATTGAGCGGTACCGAGCATATACTGAGCGGTACCGCTCAATATATGCTCGGTACCGCTAAGTACATGCTCGGTACCGCTCAATATATGCTCGGTGCCACTCAGTACATGCTCGGTACTGCTCAATATATGCTCGGTACTGCTAGGTACATACTCGGTACCACTCGGTATCTTCCCATACAAACAATAAACAAACTTTAAAAACAAGCAGAATTTCAAAATTCCCCTTGACCCCGCGACCTGACTGGGCAGGTCGAACCCTGCCAAGGGGCAACGCCCCTTGGACCCCGGCAGACCGGTATATTGTTGTATTCATGTTGTGTTATTATTAGGATATTTTGATTTCACTTCATATCAATTTAATTTAATGTATTCATATGTATGATTGGTTTGTTAACAAAATGAGCTCTGCTTCTGGCGGGAGTGGATTAGGTGAAGGTTAAAAAGAGCCATCTGTAGAAACTGATAAGCCGTTATGAATTCATGTTACAAAGTTAGGAAAAACATTTGAAGGAGGAGGGAATGTGTCAGTCAAATGCAATTATTGTGGTGGCACCTACAAAGGATCTTATTCTAGGGTGAAGGCACATCTACTTAAAATTTCTGGCTATGGAATAAAAATTTGTCCTAAGATTACTACATCGCAGTTGATTGAAATGAACAGACTAGTTGATGAAGCTGAATCTAGGATCCAAAGGACACTCCCTAAAGAGATACCTTTGCCATCTACTCATGGCTCATCCCACACTTCTTCCTCATTTGTGAGAGTTGATTAAACTTTATCATTTAGTAGTGAAGGACATGAAACAAAGAAAAGAAAAGGAGTAGCTAGTAGTCCTGTAGAGAAGACTTTTAATTTGCAGCAACGAGAGGAATTGGATGGTGAAATAGCAAGGATGTTTTTTTCAGCGGGACTTCCTTTCAACCTTGCAAGGAATCCTCATTATAAAAATGCATTCAGTTTTGCATGTAACAACAGCCTCGCAGGTTATATTCCACTTGGCTACAATGCATTGAGATCGAAATTATTGGAAAGAGAAAGATCACATATTGAGACATTGCTTGAACCAACAAAAGGAGTGGAAAGAAAAAAGTGTTAGTTTGGTGTGTGATGGTTGGACAGATCCTCAAAGAAGACCCCTTATTAATTTCATGGCCGTTACAGAGAATTACCAAATGTTCATTAAAGCAGTGAATTGTGAAGGAGAATACAAAGATAAATATTTTATTGCCAATTTGATTAAAGAGGTGATAGTCATGATTGGGCCTTCAAATATTGTGCAGGTTATTACAGATAATGCACCGGTGTGTAGAGCTGCAAGATTATTGGTGGAGCAAACTTATTCTCATATATTTTGGACATCCTGTGTTTTGCACACTTTAAATCTTGCTCTTAAAAATATTTGTGCAACAAAGAATACAGAGGCTAATGAAATCATCTATGCTGAATGTCATTGGATAATAGTGGTTGCAGATGATGTTATTATGATCATAAATTTTATTATGAATCATTCGATGAGACTTTCAATGTTTAATGATTTCTCCCACTTGAAAATGTTAGCTATTGCTGAAACTCATTTTGCCTCTGTAATAATCATGTTAAGAAGATTCAAACAAATTAAAATTGCTCTTCAATCTATGGTGATTAGTGAGAAGTGATCTTGCTATCGAGAAGATGATGTTGGGAAGGCAAGATATGTTAAAGAAAAGGTCTTAGATGATTTGTGGTGGGATAATGCAGACTACATTTTGGCTTTCACTTATTCAATTTATGATATGTTGAGAGAGGCTGACACAGATAAATCAGGCATACATTTGATTTATGAGATGTGAGACTCTATGTTAGCAAATGTGAAAGAAATTATATACATACATGAAAGAAAGTCACATGATGAAGACTCAAGTTTTTGGAACATTGTCTATACCATTCTTGAAGATAGGTAGAGCTAAAGCAGCACACATATGCATTGTTTGGCTCATTCATTAAATCAAAGGTATATTTATATTCATCTTTTAAATTAATTTAAATTTGTTGGTAAATGAACAGATAATTTTATATGTTTTGTATTATTTGAAGGTATTCAAGTAAATAATGGCTTCAAGAAGACCCTCAACGTGTCTCATCACAAAAAGATTTAAAAGTTTCAAATATAAGAAAGATATTTAGATGATTTGGTGATCAAGAATCTTTGGTTGATAGATGGAGGATGGATCCAAAAATGTGGTGGTTGATTCATGAAGCTTCAGCACCGCTTCTTCAAACAATAGCAATAAAACTTCTTGGCCAAGTATCATCCTCTTCCTATTGTAAAGAAATTGGAGCTCATACTCATTTATTCAATCAACGAAGAGGAATAAAATAACTCTACAACGTACTGAAGATTTAGTTTATGTGCATACAAATCTTCGTCTTCTATCAAGAAAAATCCCACTTTATATGACAGGTGATAACAAGATGTGGGATGTTGCTGGAGATGGGTTCGAGTGCCTTGATGATATGAGATTATTGGAGGTTGCAAATCTTTCTCTAGATGAATCAGAGTTGGAAGCAATGATATTAAATGATGATGATATTGAAGGCCAAAGACCAACATCTGAATTTATTTCTATCATTCCCTCTATTGAGTTGTTGGACCTTCATGTTGCACTAAATGATTTTTTGCTTATATTTTGTGGTTGTATTAGACATTTTATACTAAACATCTTTATGTTATAAGCTAAACAAATTATCATGAAATTGATTTATTATTGCTTATCATTTTTACTATAATTTCACCTTAATTTCTACATATTATATTAAAAAATTATTATGTCGTGTCCACGTTGCACCCGTGTCCTATATTTTTAAAAATTGTCGTGTCCCATGTCTGTGTCGCCTTGTCCGTGTCGCCGTGTCCGTGTCGGTGCATCCTAGTTGGTAGTATGCTTAAGTTCATTATATCTTGGTGGCAATGATAGAATCATGTCACTCTTCGGCTTCTCTTCAGCGTCATTTAAAGGCATGATGTTATACTGATTGCGTCTTGGAAAATTTACGGCGGTAGAAAGATACATAATTTAGCGTCCAAACTTTGTACGAATATCCAACACATAAACATATAAGATAGAGGGGTGCATCATTTATAAGAGACACCATAATTTTTACGTGGAAATCCCAAAAAAAGGGGAAAAATCATGGGGCCTTGCACAGTTTGAATGAATTCACTAGTGCTTGTAGTCGATTACAACTGATGCTCTTCCTCAGGGGAAGGTGTTGACTCAATGTAGCAAATTTACATCGTATAAATTACATTACGTAGTTGGAGAATGACACAATAGTTGTTCTCAAGATAATGTTATTCTGTTTGTTTGGGTTGCATATCCATAATGGATGATGATGGTTAAAAGGATTGTATTCGGTAGGTAATGAAGGTTGGAAGGATTATAATCAGGCAATAATGGTCGAAGAGATTGTAGTCAGCGGGTAATGGAGGTCGGAAGGACCGTAGTCAAGCGATAGTGGTCGGAAGGATAATAGTTGTGTGACAGTTGTTGAAAGGACCATAGTCGGGCGACAGTGGTTGGAAAGATTGTAGTCTGGCGATGCTGGTCGGAAGGATCATAGTAGTCTGGCGACGGTGGTCAAAAGGATCGTAGTTGGAAGGCAATGGTCGGAAGAATCATAGTCGGGCGATGGTGGTCGGAAGGGTCGTACTCGTGCGACAGTGTTTGGAAGGACCGTAGGCTGGCAATAGTGTTTGGAAGGATTGTAGGCGGCAATAGTGGTTGGAAGGACTGTAGCCGGGCGACGGTACCGTCGGAAAGACCGTAGTCGGTGGCGAAGGTGATCGGAAGGTACCGTAGGCTGGTGACAATGGTCGGAAGGACCGTATGCAGGCGAAAGTGGTCGGAAGGATTTTTGTTGGGCGACGATGGTTGGAAGGGTCATAGTCAGCGAGTGATGAATGTCAGAAGAATCGTGGTCGGGCGATGGTGGTCAGAAGGACTGTAGTCGGGCAACAGTGGCCGGAAGGGCCGTAGTCAGACGATGGTGGTCGTAAAGACCATAGTCGAGCGGAGATGGTTGGAAAAATCATAGTTGACGGGCGACGGTGGTCGAAAAGATCGTAGTTGACGGACGATAATGGTCAGAAGTACCGTATGCTGGCAAAAGTGGTCGGAAGGGCTGTAGGTGGTAACAGTGGTCGGAAGGACCGTAGTCGAGCAGTGTTGGTCAGAAGGACCATAGTCGGGTGATGGTGGTCGGAAGGACCATAGTCGAGCAATGGTTGTCAGAAGGACCGTCAATGATTGCTAGATGGAGGTTTGATAGTAGTGCTCGGGGGAGATTCAACAACGGCGGCTTGGTGGCACGAATTTGACGGCGGTGGTGCCGAGGTGGAGCTTTAGAATTCTCTAAGCCCAAGAACCTTTTCTCTTTTTCCTCCCTTCTCTCATTTGAATAATGATGGTCTATTTATAGTTTTTTGGGGAGTGACACCTGGTTAGTAAATATGGAGAAGATTAAGGACATGTTGGGAGTGTTCCATCAGACGGTTGGTATTAGCTTCATTGATAATGGAATTTTTATCAAGCATTTAAGCACCTTAGAGATGTCATAATTGAGTGATCTTGGGCTCGTTGGATTCTTCTCATCGAGCTACTTGATTCAGTTTTAAGCATTTCATTTTTGGATATTAGTTTATTTTCCAATTGATGCTCTGAAGCTTTTAAGTAGGTTTTGGTCTTTTGATTTGGGACCATTTGGGCTCGGATTGGATCAAATTTGGTGTCGTTGTGTTCATCTACTTATGTTGTTCAATTTGACTGTATGTTTGCTGATATTGGAGTTGAGATGATCTTGAATTTAATTTTGGAAGCTTCTAACTCATATTTGCATCGAGAGTTGTGCCTGATCAAAGGGTGATTCTTGGTGACATATTACTACGCATAAATTATCATATAATTTTCTACAAAACAACACGAATGAACATAGTTTTTGTAGTCGCCTATTTTCATATGAACTACAACACAAACATAGTTACATGATGTTCCAGTTAACTCCCACTTTTTACACTATATGGCTTGGATGCCAAATGCACATTGTATTGGGCGCCATGCTTGATTTTTATTTTATAATTGGTGTCATCAGATTTATAACTTATTTACGTCTCTGCATCATGCATATTCTAATTAAAAAAATGAAATTAATCATCTAAACTTAAAAAAAATCATCCACCCTCCACAATAGTTTGATGAAGACAATGAATTTAAGAACAATTTTAGCTCGCAAAAAGTTAATGTCCACTCAAGAATATCACTTAAATTCATTCTCAAATAATATCCTACCGGTAAGGACGTGACATATATCCTCTTATTGGTGGTTAGTGTCTTATATCTATCAATCTGCCTTCTAAAAATTTTGTGCGGAACTTAATCCGTTAAAACTCTTCCCGAATATATGCGGAGACACCGTGACATCAATAAAGTAAAATTTTTGAAGCCCACAGTGAGTTAAGTCCAACCACTTGATATTTAAATTTCAAGATATTTCTAAGCAATTCGTTGTGAAATCAAACTCAATATTCTCATGCGCTTAACACTAATTATTGACAAGTTTACATTTTCTGTTGTAGAAGATGATATTGCTTACTTTTGATGCTTCCTTGTCATAGATGGTTTCTGCTTATTGGGAAATTATAATTAAAATAAAGTTTTCTCTTTCTTCTTTTTACCATTTTTTCCAAACACTTTTGTAGTCTGGGGTACGCCTGGTCCGTGGGATTGTCAAAGATGTTCATCCTGAAAACATAATTCTTAATGATGGCACTAAAGTTCCATATGGCCTCTTGGTGTGGTCAACTGGTGTAGGTCCTTCCGAGTTTACAAAGTCTTTGGAGTTGCCGAAGTCACCAGGTGGGAGGTATATTCTCCATCTTATAATGAAAATTAATTGCTGTTTTCTGTTGTCGTTTACTTAATGCTGTTGCGTTGGAATCATTGTTTCATATTTTTTTAGTTATTATAACGTTAAAGATCTTGAGATTGTAGAATAATAATGTTTAGTTTACTATCACATATTACATGCAAGTATTAGCTCTTCTGCTTACGGACTTCGTTGTTATTGTCATATTTGTGACGCTCTTACACAAGGGAGCTGAAATTTTTGCAGGATTGGCGTTGATGAATGGCTTCGGGTTCCTTCAATACAAGACACGTTTGCAATTGGCGACTGTAGCGGATTTCTTGAAAGTACTCAGAAAACTGTGTTACCAGCTTTAGCACAGGTTTGCTTGTGTTTTTTTATTGGTTAGTTTGATAACAGGTTATTGCTATTTCTCATAGTGGGTAGATAGGTCTCTTCATTAAAAAAAACCCCAATTAGGTTCCCTGTGTCAACCATAATCAGCAAGTAGATCCTACCTTCTATAATCTATAATGACACAAAATGGCATATTTAATCTTTCAAACCAACTAATTAGGTCCTTGAACTGCTGCTAAGAAGAATCTGCCATTAGGTTCATCCTTCTTCCTTTTTCTCTTACACAAACATTTTTTTCATTTTGTGGTAATTGTGACATTGACGTGTTGGTTAAAGTGGTTAAATAATCAAGATAGACATAATTATGAATTTACAAATAAAAGCAATTAAATATATGTTAGAAATATAATGTCTCATTGTCTTTTTTTCATCATCATCAACTTTATCCTAACTATTTCAACTCATCTTTATGAATTCTCATTTTCCATTCATTCTTATGGAGTATTGCGTAAGGTGTTAAAAATTTGCTATTTACAAAGCATTTCCAATAATGCTTATCTATGTTAACTTAAGTCTACACCTTCTCCTCCTTAATCCTCTAGCATTAATTTTATCTATTCATACCATGGGACATTGTATATGCTAATCAATTAAGCTTATTTAAAATTACCTCATCTTCAATATCTTGTCACTCTAGTCATTTCTTTGATATAGTTACTTTCATTCAAGAACAAGGTGGTTTAATCAAGTATTTTCCTATTTTAGTTGGATTACATTAAGGATCAACTTTAAGCCCATGTTTTCTTTTTGCTTTAGTCATGGATGTTCTTACTAACACTGCCATTGCCAGGTCCCAAGTCCTGGATGAGAAAAGTGGAGGGTTGCGTTAGGTAGTCGACAGCCAGCGTAAAACTTGTCGAACAATAATGACATGAATCCTTTAAAAAATTGTGTTAGAACTAGCCGACCCCACGTAGTGGGATAAAGGCTTGATGTTGTTGTTGTTGTTGTGCATGGATGTTCTTACTAGGCATTTGCAAGAGGATGTAACTCGGTGTATGCTTTTGTTGATGATATTCTTCTTGTTGATAAGACTAGAGAGGGAGTTGATGAAAAACTAGAATTATGTAGGTCAACCTTAGAGTATTAAGGTTTTCATTTTTAGTAGATCTAAAACCGAATACATAGAGTGTAATTTTAGTAGTAATAGATTTAGGGGTGGGATTGTCATATTTGTGATTAAGTTATTAAAAAAGTGCACATCGTTGATATCTTGGATCTATTGTTGAAAGTAATGGTGAAATAGATGAGGATATTTGTAGTAGAATTCTAATTGGATGGCTAATGTGGAGGAATGCATCGAGCCTTTTCTATGATAGAAAATTCCCTTCAAATTGAAGGAAAAATTTATAAGTTGGTGATTAGACATGCAATGTTTGATGGCGCAAAATGTTGCCTATTAAAAGAGAAGCATAAAATTAAGTTCCATTTTGCAAATATGAGAATGCCCAGGTGAATGATTGGCTTCACTTTTAGAGACCGAACACGAAATGAGTTTATATGTGAAAAAGCTAGAGCAGCTCCAGTGGAATATAAGATTATAAAGAGTCAACTTAGATGGTTTGGTCGCATAAAACATCAGTCTTTTAATGACCTTGTTAGAAGAGTAAATATATGTATTATACCTGATCTATGTTAAGAAAGGTAGGAGTACATCTAAAAAATTTGGTTAGAAAGTATTAAAAAGACTTTTTTTATAGATTTAAATGAGAATTTGATTCTTAATAGGATATAATGAATAAAAAAAATTCATGGAGTAGTAGGATAAAGGCTTGTTGTTATTGTTATTGATGATAATGATGATGATACTATTATATTGTGATGTCTAGCATGCTCAATTTGGATATCGACTTTTACCACCCAATATCTTTTTTATAAAAAAGAATTCTATTATTGCCAATTGATTTGTTGTTATTTACTAATAGCTAGGCACCTATAAATTAAATTAAATTTAGAAGATTAATTTTTTAATTAAAAAACGAGTATTATATAGTATATCCATTATAAGAATATCTTACAAGCTAATTAAAAAGGAATGAGGGAACATTACAGTGTATGATAAGGTCAGATAAGTTATTTTTCTAAAAAAATTCAAAGCTTCTTTTAACAAAATGAGTTCTATAAAAGAATGAGTATTTAGCTTTTTATAACCTCAAATTTTAGCTTGCATAAAGCCACACATTTTCATGCAACAAGTAACCATCCCCTCACCAAATTCCCAAAAAATGGTTCTGCTTCCTAAAGAAGTTTATAGCTTTTCGTTCTCTTCAGAGTTTCTTATCGAAACATCATAGCATCCAATCTTTCGAATGCTCTGTCAATATAGGTAGCAGAGAGGCAAGGGAAATACCTAGCACGCCTACTGAACCAAATCGGCAAAGCAGGTGGCGGATATGCAAACCAAGCCAAAAATATAGATTTGGGTGATCAGTTTGTATACAAACACCTCGGAAGCATGGCAACCGTTGGGAGGTATAAAGCTCTGGTTGACCTTCGGCAAAGCAAGGTTAGTACTGTTTTGTGAATTAGTTAAAAAAAAGAAAACTTGATTTCTTTTTTATCTATAAAAATAAAAGAGGTTAAGGCTTCGTCTAGGACGGCTTTCTTATTGCTTCTTAAAGCAGCTTTTTAGTTCGAAATTTTTTACTAAGAAGCTGCTTTAAGCAGTAAGAAGTCCTCCCAAACGAAGCATAAATCTTCCATTGAAGAAATTTGCTTATTAATGACAGATTTATAGATTTCTTCAGATCAACAACAGATTTCTATAAATCTTCAGGTCAACTGAAGTTTTCTAAAAATCTACACATCAACTGAAGTTTTCAGAAAAGAAAAAAAAAATGTTGATGGGTAGATTTCACAGCATGCAATACTTGAGAAATTTGATTTGATATGGTTGCTTTGTTCATCTGCTGCGGACTCTATTTTTTATCTACGTCAATTTGCACTCTCAGTCCTAATATTGATGAGATTTTCTCCGCATGTCTTATAGTTCATCTTTAATATTCAAGTCTCTAAAACCTAATATAACTTAGGGATATGCTCATAATCTTCATAATATGAATAGCCATTTAAGGAGAATAAATCTTGCTTCCATAATATATGTACTTTTTGGTTTAATTGAACTTTTAAAATTAATCAGTTAATTTTCCTTTTGCTTGAGAAGGATAAATAATTAGAGAGATTTATTTCACTTGAATTGCTAAATTAATTAAAGTATCTTTATTGAATGCTTTGAGTCTGAGTGTTTGAACTTTAAACATCGATTCTTCTCCAAATATTTACATTTCATCCAAAATGAATGCCTCTTTAATCATCTTAGATTTTTTTATGACGTATTGACATAGACATGGACATGGACAAGGTGATGCAAACACTGTACAGCATGAGCATGAGATAGTTTAATTAAAGTATCATTTTTTTATGACGTATTGACAGGTGATGCAAACACTGTACAGCATGAGCATGGGATAGTTTATTGAGAAACTAAAAATATTACATTATATATATAATAATAAATTTTATTCATCTGCAAAAAAAAAAAAAAAAAAAAGGATGAGGCAATCTAAACAAATTGTTGTTAAAGGCATATTTCAGTCTTAAAAAATATTAAATACAAATTGGTCATCTATGTCTTAAATATTTTATAATTTAAAAAAAATAGAATTTCTTGTATTTAAAATTAGACCTGTCAATTTTGGGTTACGGGTCGGGTTGACCCGAACCCGAAACTGACCCGATATTATTCGGGTTCGGGTTGACCCGACCCGGTTTTGCAAACGGGTCAATTTTCTGGACCCGAACCCGACCCGCTTCGGGTTCGGGTCAACCCGACCGACCCGCGGACACGACATTGCCTTCGGGAATCGGGACTGCTCGGGAGTCTCGCCGTCTCGGACGCTGCGCGTGACGCGGGACGGAATCTCGGGACGCTGCGCGTGACGCGGGGGCTGGCGGGGCCGCTGGGGGCAGCGACGGCTGGCTGGCAGCGAGTCGCTGCCAGCAACGCAGCGTCGCACTGCGACTGCGAGCGGGGGGGCAGCGACGCACAGTCGCACTGCGAGCGGGGGGGGGGGGGGGGGGCAGCGTCGCACTGCGAGCGGGGGGGCTGGGCCGGCTGGCGCGTGGCGGGCAGCGGCCGCAGCGCGGGGGCAGCGTCGCACTGCGAGTGGGCAGCGCCGGGGCAGCATCGGCGCGTCGCACTGCGAACGGGCTCTCGGGCAGCGCGGGGCTGGCGGGCAGGGGGCAGGCCGGGCAGCGCGGGGGCAGTGAGCGGGGCAGGGAAATTGAATTTTTTTTAAAATAAACGGGTTTTCGGGTTGACCCGACAACCCGTCGGGTCAACCCGAACCCGACCCGTTTCTACAAACGGGTCGGTTTTCCGGACCCGAACCCGAAAATTCCGGGTCGGGTTCGGATCGGGTTTTCGGGTCGGGTCCAATATTGACAGGTCTATTTAAAATATATAAAAAAAGTTAAATTTCTTATTTTCTATCCATAACAACTAAATCAATCACCAACACTCAATATCTCAATTCATCGAATATTCTCATTTTAATTTCTTTTGGCGTATCGCGACTTTTGTTTTACAACCATGTGTTGATGTCATCTCAACATCGATGTCTGATGTCGTTTAAACATTGACGTTTCAAAAGTCTGACACTGTCTTGACATTGATGTCCTGATGCTAATAATTTCTACACCCACAACTTGATAGCTCATCTTTATCCGACGTCTTCTTAACATTGACGATCAACTCCCTCTCAACATTGACGATCAACGCCCACTTCACATCGATGTTTTTACATTGTCGTCTCCTCTCTCAATGTCTAATATATGGTATCGATGCTCGACTCTTGACATTCTAATATTAATCATTTTATGCACAAATTTTAGTTAAATGATTTATTATTTTAAAATTATTTTTAATATTATATTTATTTAATCTTTATATGCTATTTTTAAAATATAATACATTGTCTAACTCGTGTCCGTATCCTATATTTTTAGTAATCAATATGTCAATGTCCATGTCATGTCATATCCGTGTCATAATGTACATATTTGTGCATCATAGTTTGTCACCAATGTTAAGTACGTGTTATTTATTTATTTATTATTTTGAATTGGACATTTCAGTATATAACTTGTCGAATATAATGTTGGTTGTGTCATCATGTCTTGCATGTTTTGAATGCCTATATTTTGATATTATAAAGTATATGCGTCATGAAAAACTTCATAAGAAAAAATAATAATCCGATGAATTTTAATGTTATGAGCATATATTGTGAAGATTTATGTTCTTCAAATAATCATTCATAACGATGGATGAGGATGTCGAGGATATCCCAAGTTATATTATGATTTTGAAAGCTGATTTTATTCATGAACTATCCGAAGTCATTTTTATAGAAGAAATCCCACCTTACACTAAAGGAAATCTTAACAGTAGGATTGAGGACATTATTGCTGTGTATTAAAGCACTTATATCAGCTATAGCTTCTGAAGCTTTATGAATCTCCCCATCAATGGCATATTTCTCTAAAGTCTGTAGTGGAAGCGTATAGATTTCTTCTGTTGTTGAGCAAATTTCTAGAAATCTGCTTCTTTTTATAGAGGTTCTCTTTAATAAGATTAAAAAGAAAGGGAGCCTCTTTTTAAAGTTTCACCTAACTTCTCGCATGCCATCATCTTTACCTTTATAGCATGGAATCTAATGAGTTGGTTCACTTTTGGTCATGCTAATCTTGTTCGTAATCTTATAAATCCTCATTCTTTCCTGCTTTTTGTTGCACTATTGCATAGTTTTTGTTTTTGTTTTCATATTATCTTATTTATCTATCTTATTAATGCATCTTTTCTACAATTATATTTTTTCAATATGCATTTTTTCCCATCCTTCTAATACAATCGTCTTACAATATTTTCCCGTTAGGCTTCATTTGGGACGGCTTTTTAGTATAAAAATTTTGAGTCAAGAATTTTTTATATTAGAAAGCAGTAATAAAGATGTCTAAAACAAAGTATCAATTCAGATTAATTATACTGTGCGGACACCGAAGGCAAATCAGAGCACGCCACGTCACTTCATTGCTGTGTACCGGATGACGTGACGCGCTCTAATTCGTCTCCGAACTCAGGGTTACGTCCGGTGTCCGCACTGAATAGTTTCTCGTCAATTTGACCATCAAAAGCATGTTTGTTAGTTCTTAGAAATAATCATACGAACAACAATTTGATTTTTGTGATAAAATGTTGTGTGACAACTTGTTCCAGGAGGCCAAGGGCTTGTCACTTGCTGGTTTTGTAAGCTGGTTTATTTGGAGGTCTGCATACTTAACTCGAGTTGTGAGTTGGAGGAATAGGTTCTATGTGGCCATAAACTGGCTTACAACCTTAATATTTGGTCGTGATATAAGTCGAATCTAAGGGATTATATGTATTATTTGTTCTTTCACTGCTGAAATAAACTATCTTATGTATGAGTTTTTTATCATCGTCTTGTTATTGAATGATCAATCAAGGAGAAAAGTGTTGAACTTTATGTGTTTGTTCTTGTGATTTATGATCCTTAAGAAAAAATAGTCTTATAGTATGGAAGCTGAAGGCAATGTCCAAAGTACATAAAATCTTGTATTTTATAAATTAATATAGTTTTATAGTATGGAATGTTACTATGATTAAAAAAATTGCAAGCAAATAATGAATTTAAAATATTTTGAATTTTTTTTAATTTATTTAATTCAAAAAGCAATTAATATTGCTATCAAGGTGAGAACCAAAAAAAGAAAATTCAGGTCTTTTTTTACATTTAAAATATTAAAAATAAATATATTTATATTAGAATGAATATAATTTTATTATTTATTTTAATTTTACATATTTCATATTATATATAGATAAGATAATTAAATTTCAAAAATAAATATAATTAAAATTATCAATGATATAATTAAATTATTATCTAATTATTAAATTTAATTATATATATTTATCTCCTAAATTTAATTGTATTGTGAAATATAATATAACATGCATAAAAGTATAAAATTAAGGGCACATAAAATAAAATTAATCTTATTCTAACAAGATATTATCAGACTATTTTGAAACATATATATTTTTTTTAAAGCAAAAATCATATTATTTGAAAAATACAATAATTTATATGAATTAAAGCACGTTTTTCATGTTGATATAAGAATTTAGATCTAAATATTTAATTTTTATTACATATAAAAATTTGATGCATCATTATAAAATTCTTTTATGGTGCATAAATTTGATACAAATATAATTAAAAAAAAATTAATTTGGTGATTATCTGTATTTCTATTTCGGCAAATTTATTATCCCTTAAATTCAAATATCATTAAATACTTTTATAAGATTTTTTGTTTTGTTTTGGGACATTTAGGTCCATTTAAGGCAAACTTCACACACACAATGCATACACAGAAGACTCAAACCCTGAACCTCTTAGTTGGAAGCCTAAGTTCTCAATCAATAGGTCAAAGAGAGTTGTGTACTTTTATAAGATTTAATGTATACTTTTATGATGACAAATTTGACAGTGTCAACCATTTGTTAACTAATAAACAACGTCTCTATTAGTTAATATGATAATAAGTTTGAGCATTGCGTGCAGTTATAAAAAGTCTAGAGAAAGCAGTATTTTTTACTGTTGGATGACTCGCACGTTAGCCTACTTATCTAATTTTTATTAGAATAAACTTAAAAATTTTAAGATGTAAAATTATAGTAACACATATAAAAATATATATAACTTAGATATTTTAGATAAATTTAAATATAAGTAAGAAGAATCTAACAAGTCTAAAATTATCTAATTCTTCCATTATTAATATACTTAAATATTAATAAACTATTTATGATTGAGGGGAAAACTCGAGTTGTTTGATGGAGTGCTTTAGATTTTATTTATATTGGCGGGGTATGCCTTTATAGACATTTATAAATAGGCATCCACTTTTTAATGGGAGCTTAGATGTTGGCTTTAGACTCAGGAGAGCTAAGAGACATAGAATTTAGGAGCTTCACCCCGACCATCACTATCGGATTACCACTATACTACTATCAGACTAATACTATTGGATCACTGCTCGACTATTGTCATCATACTACGACATGATCATTATTGTCAAACAATTGAAACCGGACCAACATCACCCTACTATGATCATTTGACATATATTTCTCGACTATGTTCCTACAAACACATTTTCCCGACCTTTGTCACCTAACCATAATGGCTGGTTTACGTTATGTCGTCCATCGTCACTCTGTTTATGGTCATTCGAATATTAATTGCTCGACTATGGCGCTTTGACAACTGCCACTTGATTATGATCCTCAGACCACCATCCTCTGATTATAGTTTCCTGACAAAATTTTCCCAATTACTCCTTTGTCGCCTAGCTAAGCTTCTTTGAACCACTACAGGAAAATCACTAATTTTCGGCGGAATTTTCCGGTGGCTTTCCGGCGGCTTTTCCAATTTTCCGGTGGCTTTTAAAAATAAAAAAAGAATAAATTTTAAACTATATAAATGATTTAACAAATAATTATTAAAAGTTATTTTAAACTATTAATTAGTTAATTTTCATTTTATATTAAATATTATTTTTATTTTAAATTAATTAGTTCCTTTTTCTTATAATTAAATATTTATTTATTTACAGTCAGAATATAGTTTAAATAAAAAATATTGACAATAAAAACGCATTTGGACAATTAGCAATTCGGTCGGTAACCCGAGTTTCTTCCCAATTGACCCCTGTTCGATCCTCAAGGCATACAGACGCGGCGCACGTGCAGGCGCACACGCGCGTAGGGGCGGGAGCGCGTCGCCGGCAGCGCAGGAGAGGGGGCGCTGGCGCGACGCCGGCAGCGCGGGAGCGGGGGCGCTGTCGCGACGCCGACAGCGCGGGAGCGGGGGCACTGGCGCGACGCCGGCAGCGCGGGAGCGGGAGCGCTGGCGCGACGCCGGCAGCGCGGGAGCGGGAGCGTGTCGACGGCAGCGCGGGGGGGGGGGGGGGGGGAGGGGTGGCAGTCACGGTGAGGATTTTTTTTAATTTGACAGGCGGTTTAAGACCGCCGGAATAATTTGCCACCGGGAAAACCGTCGGAAAACTACAAAATTTATTTTTCAACGCCGTTTTTACTGGCGGAAAATTAATCGCCGGAAAAGGTTTAATTTCTTCCGGAAAATTCCGCCGGAAATGAGTGATTAATTTCCTGTAGTGAACATAGTTGATTGATTACGGTCTCCCAACCACCGTCGCCCAACAAAACTCTTTCGACCACCGTCGCTCAACTATGATCTCACGATTATTGTTGATCAACAAATGCCTTTGAACACCATCTTTCGACTATGATCATTCGACCGTCATTGCCCGACTAAAGACTTCTAATCACCATCGCCTAACTACGATCTATTGACCACCATCACTCGAATATGATCATCTAACCACTGTCACCCGACAATAATATTTTAAATAGCAACCAAAATTTCATATAACTACTTTTTTAATGTTTTCTCATTATTTTTCAAATATATCTGTGATGGAAGCTACTTTTTACTATCATAGTAGCTAAACTATGTTCTTTATAGTAACTTCACAATAAAATTTATAAACTATTGTAGCAATACCAAACAAATCATAGGACTTTTTTGGGGACAATTTAAGATTTTTATTTTTTTAACTTTTTTTAAGTTTCTTTCTTTCAAAAATATTTTTTTTCCAAAAACAGCCTTTTAAAAGTAAAATTTTAAAATAGCCATAAAAAATTGGCTTACAAGTTACAAACATATTATTTTTTCTAATTCTTTTTTTTTTTTCACATAACAAGTTGAAAAGTTATTCCAAACAAAACCTAATTTAGCTCAATTCATGAATAAAGTATGTTGAATAATGCTAAACTCCCAAAATAAAATCTCATATTAATGCTTCATTTGGAATGGATTTTTTACTGCTTCTTAAAACAAATTTCTAGTACAAATTTTTTAATTTATGTATTAAAAAATTATTTTAAGAAACAATAAAAAAGTCATCCCAAATGAAGCCTAAGACTTCGTTTGGGACGGCTTTTTATTGCTTTCTAAAACGGAGTTTTAGTACAAAAATAAAAAATTTTGTACTAAAACTCTGTTTTAAAAAGCAGTAAAAAAGCAGTCCCAAACGAAGCCTAAATCTTAAAACTTAGGATTTTGTCTTAAAACTTAGGATTTTGTGCACACATCAATACTACCTGCAAGGCTGCAACTGATTCTTTCTGATTTTGCATAAGGCCAAATAGGCATTCAGACCAGCTTCGATTTTTATATATATATATGAATTTATCCGTGCAAATAGCCTTGCTCAATCATGTATGATAATATTATTCTGGTATGTGTTGTATAAAACTATTCATTATAATCAAAATCAATCCGATTTCATAAAGAAAAGGATATCTACTGACAATATTATTCTGGCTACGAAATTATTGAGAGGGTTTAACTGGCAGAATAAAGAGAAATTCTTCTGTTCAAATTTGGATATTCATAAAGTGTTTGATTCTGTTTCTAGGGATTTTCTTTTTAATAGGATGGCTCAAAAAGGTTTTCCTCCTGTTTTTATTTCTTGCGTTAAAGAGTGCATTGAAGATATTCATTTCTCTATTATCCTTAATGGTGCTTTTAATGGTTTCTTTGGTTCTTCCTAGGATCTCCTCTTTTCTCATATCTTTTTTGTATAGTTATGGATGCGTTTTCGAATCTTCTTGAGGATCAGTCTAATATGGTAAATTTTGAAGGTATTATGGCTGGTGAGAATTCAATATCTCATTTATTATATGTAAATGATGTTCTAGTTTTTGATAAAGCTTCTATTAGAAATGCTGATAAGTTAAATGAGATTCTTGATTATTTCTATAAAGTTTATGGGCTTTAGATCAATCAAGGTAAAAGTTCCATTATTTTTTCTTCCATTATTTTTTCTAAAAATTGTGGTTTGACTCAAGATATTAGTCATATGCTGGGAATCCCTATTTCCCAAAATTCTTTGAAATATTTAGGTCTTCCTATTTCTTGTAAAAGGCTTTTAATTTCTAATTTTCAACCTCTGATGAATAAAATTATGGATATGCTTGCCGGTTGGAAAACTAGAATATTATCTTTTAATGGTAGAGTGCAATATATTTAGGGCTGCAAACGAGCCGAGCCGAGCTGAGTATGTGAGTGTTCATGTTTGTGTTCATTTAATATCAGCTTGTTCAAGTTTGGTTCATGTTTGTTCGAGCTTTATTGTTTGTGTTCATGTTTGGTTCATTTAAATTAATGAGTGTTCATGTTCGGTTCATGTTCAGTTCATGTTCGTTCGTTTAGTGCTTATCGAGCTTGTTCGCGAACATATTTAACGAATTTTTTTTAACTATAAAACAAACATGTTCATGAACATATCTATGAACAAACACATTTATAATAAAAGCAATAGTCTATGTAACAAAAGCAATGATTATTTATATTTATGAATTCTATAGTCAAATATTAATTATTTTTATCAAGCTTATTCACGAGTTCAAAATCGAACACGAATCGAGCTTCTTATTGAGCTTAATGTCGAGCTTGTTCACGAACTTCAAATGATGTTGTTCGGGAACATAAATGAGCCGAACGCATTAGTGTTCAAGTTTGTTTATTTAAGAATCGAGTATTTAAAATATTGTTCAAGTTTGTTTGTTTATTAATTAAACGATCACAAACGAGCTTTAATCGAACTGAACAACGAGTAACTCGTCAAACGTTTGGTTCGCTTGCAACCCTAAATATATTAATTTTACTATTTCTAATATTATTTCATATTGGATTAGAGGGCTTTCTTTACCTAAAGTCTGCTTCAATTTTTTTAAAAAAGCTTGTTCTAATTTTCTTTTTTATGGTCAGATTAATGTTAGAAGGATCCATATGATTGCATGGAAGGATGTTTGCAAGCCTAAGAAAGTGGGTGGGCTTGGGATTTCTAATCTGGTTGCTTTAAGGCTTGCATTTAACTGTTCTCATTTGGAGGATTGTTAATGATATGAGCCTGCTTGCGATTTGGGTTAAATTTAAGTATATCTTTTGTTGGAAGCCTTGCTCTCATAAAGATTCTAAATATTGGAAAGAACTATGGGGTATTGCTAGATATATTAAAGATAATATCTCTTTTAATTTGGTAGAATCCAGTAAGTTATCTCTTTTTTGGGATCCGTGGATTAAAGAAAATGCTATGCAGGATATTCTTTCTTCTCATGAGGCTTCTATTTTACATAACAAGAAGGCGGGTAATTGGATTGATAATGGTATCTGGGTTATTCCCAGTTATATTCCAGATAATATTACTCAGGAAATTTTGAAAATTTCGATTCTTAATCAGGTATCTTCTTCGATCACTTAGGATATGGTTAAGTTGTCTTTTTTTAAAAATCTTTATTCTTTTTTCTTTATTAATATTAATAAGGTGGATTGATTTAATTATGTTTGGCACAAATATTATGCTTTAAGATTCTCTTGTTTTGCTTGGATGACTATGTTGAATGGGTTAAAAATGATAGATCTTTTTATTAAGAGGAATATTATAGTGTTTAGTAACTGTATTATGTGTAATAGTGGGATTGATAGTCATAGACATTTATTTTTTGAATGTGACTTTTCCTTTCATATTATTTCTAAGTTTGTGCATAATATTAATTTCTTTATGTTTAGACCAAATTTAATTCAAACTTTTGAATTTATTTGGAATTCGAAGTGGAATACAGATGAAAAAAGTCTTTATTTTCTTTATACTTGATGTACTTTTTATTTTATTTGGAAAGAGAGAAATTGTAGAAAAATGGATAAAAATTTTAGCTCGTAGGATTCCATCTATAATCGGATCAGGTTTTTGGTTCAAGCTAAAGTTTTTAATTGGGTCTCTTTGCCCAAAATTCAACATAGGATTAACTAGATGTGGTGGTTTGAGTATTTTTTGGACTACGATGTTTGGGCATTTTCATATTTTTTTCTTTTGAATGGCTAGTTTAGCAACTAGTTTTTGCTGGAAGGTTAATCTAGTAACCTTTAAGATGGACGAATTTTTTAAAAATATGATTATCTTCCCTTTTGCTGAGTCCGGGATCTTATGGCCCTTTATTTTGTTATGTGAATAAATATATAATTTCGTATGATAAATAATACTAGTTTTAAATGCTATGCATGTAAATCATCTTTTCTTCTATTACAAAAACCAAATGAGCCCTAAAATTCAATTAAATATGATATGTAAGAAAATGATCTTTGAAAGGAAAACAATCATTGTAAACTCTCTAAAACAATCTCCAACCAAACTTCATACCACTGTATGCCAGCCGTTCTCCATTCGATGCATTCAAACTCTAAATCTCACTCCAAAATTTGGTAGGTGAACAGTGCGACACTAATATTGACGTCGGACTGTTCACCTATGCTAAAAAATTGGGTTGCCGAAGACGAGTGCGAAAGAGAAGAAAACGAGCAAAATATGAGAGAGATTGTTATTTTATTAGGAAGCGCCCAAAAGAAGAAGTAAATATAATTCGATTGAAGATGAATTACAATATTTTGAAATTTTATTGCATTTTAGCGTGAAAAATATTTTTTTTTTTCCGTTGGAGATGCCCTAAGCATACTCTTCAAATGCAAATGAATGAAATTTTCTTTTGCATTTGTACCCTCCATCACCATTCTCATCGGCAACCTCATCATAGCCATACAATTCAAATCATAAGGTTAGTGGCGCCACCATGCTATCCGACAATGATATGGATACGCTGCTATCTGAGTGATCAAAGCTGTCCGACATAGGGGAAATATGATATTGAACGGCTCTCACCTTCTTGAATCTCCTAGGGTGACGAGAAGAGAGTCGGCATGTGCCGCAACGGAGCTCCACTCACCGGAGTCGCCAAGCACCACCATGGCCTCTTCTTCTCACTCATCTCATACTCCAGACGTTTTATGGCCCTCGTCGTGCTTTGCTTCGTAGCTGAGACCCATGTCAAACACCTTGCGTGTACTTTTTCGGAGCCGAAAGGATCCTCCGGGAAGCCTCCGGACATCTTAAGCAACTCCACAATCTCAAACTAACCTCCTGCATCATCCTTCCAAGCTCTGCCAGACGAAACGTGTAACACCATTTCGGCGCACGTCTGTTTTGTCTAAAGATAAGCCGAGGTCGGCTGGGGTGGTGGAGGAGAGGAGGAGGAGGAGGAAAGGGAGGATTGGAGGGTGGCGGAGGAGGGGAGGTGGGGAGGGATGGAGTGATCGGTGCGGTGGTTGAGGCCGAGCTAGGTTGGTGGTGGTGGAAAGGAGGAGAAGCGAGTAGCTAGGGAGGGAGAGGGAGGAGTGAGAAGGGTTTGGAAAGAGGTTGTTGAGGAAGATGGAGATGGCAGCGGCGGCGGAGGACGAGGCCCCGGCTAGGGAGTGGGTACAGGGATCGAGTCGGCGTTGGTGGTGGTGGTGGAACGGCGATGGAGATGGTGGAAACGACAATGGTTGAGATGGTGACTGGAGAGTTTGGCATCAAGGAAGATTAGATGATAATGATCGGGTCTTGTGCGTGCGGAGTCTGGATCCGGAGGGCGTCCGGACTGCAATCATGTGATGTCATGTGAAATTTTTTTCTCCTTTTTATCTCCAATATGCGTAAGAGTCCGGATTAAAAGCTATATAAAGACTCCATCAAATGGAAAATTATTATGTTCGATGTCTGGATTCATCAATCCGGATATCAATTCAGACATGTCACGTCATCCAAATACATCAGGTCTCGGTGTATTTGGGTGATGTGGTGCGTCTGGATTGGATGTCTAGACGTCCGGTGACCGGACATAATAATTCACCCCGTCAAATTGAAAAAATTTATGCGTGCATATGAATGTCAATTCAGACTTTTCACTAATATATAGTATATTGGATGATATGATGTGTCTGAATTGACCTCCAAATACATCCGAATTCTACACGTAATAATCTCTCATCAAATTGAGGTTTGGTTTGGAGGTTGAGCTTCTAAATAAAGGTGCGTACTAATAATGTATGATTAAACAACTCACCTTAGTAAGTTGATGGGTGAGTTTTGATTATCAATTTTGACTAATACTATAGACTTAAATAGCCTTAGAAGGTGCAATATTTTCATTTATAATATTGATAAAAAAAGTATAAGCTTTATAAGATATATGCATGATATCTATTTTTTTCAATTTTTTAGAAGGCATAAGCCTGAAAAGATACATGATTTATATTTATCTAAAAATCTTAAATGATATAAGCCTAATAAGTCCAAAGGATAGCTCATTTCATCTAAAGTTTTATGAGGATATTCATTCAAAATCCCTGAAAAACACGTGGGGGCCGGTGGCAGCTGGTGGTTGTTGATAGCCGGTTCATAGCGGTGGCAGGGGGCAACAATCGCATTGAATTTTTAGTGTATTTGGAACTCGCCCAAATTGAGGGAGTTCCAAATGAAAGAAAAGAAAGACAGAGCAAGCACGGAGCCGAAACAGAGAGAAAAGAGGAAAAATGTATTGAATCAAGATATCGGTACAGGAGGTTAACATAGTCTTTAAATAGAGAAAGTGCAAAGGTAAAAATGTAATTAAACTAAGTACATAGTTGTCCGCTTACAGCCTCCCTCAAATTAATCATTCGCCTTGTGAATGGTTAATTTGCGACGATGGTCGTGGAAGCATGCTGGAGAAAAAGACTTGGTTAGTATATCTACAATCTGATATGTTGAGGAAATATGATTGATGGAGATGTCGCCGGAACCAATATGTTAGCGTATGAATTGATAATCGATCTCAATGTGCTTGGTTCTGGCGTGGAAGACTGGGTTCTTTGCTAGAGCAATTGTCGAGGTGTTGTCGCAGTAAATTATTGCAAGAGTGGTTTGCAGAATATCAAGCTCGGCGACGAGACGTCGTAGCCAAACGACATCAGAGGTGGCTACGGATAGGGATATGTACTTAGCCTCAGTGGACGACTTTGCTACTATTGCTTGCTTTTTGACAGTCCATGAAATGAGAGTTGGACCGAGGAAGGTGCAGAATCCTAAAATCGACTTCCGATCGGAGTCGTCCGAGGCCCAGTTGGCGTCGGTGTAGGTTCGAAGGTCTAAAGTGCCGATTGTGATAGGGAGACCGAAAGATAGCGTGCCTTTGATGTAGAGGAGTAATCACTTCAAGGCTTGGTAATCTTGGATAATAGATTTGTGCATATGTTGGCAGATTTGGTTTGTAGCAAAAGCTATGTCCGGACGAGTGATCTAGAGGTATTGGAGGGAACCAGCTATGCGCCGATACAAGGTGGGATCCTGAAAAGGCTGCTGATCGGTGCACTTCGGTTTGAACTTGGGAGTGCTTGGAGTAGGAGCAGGTTTGCACTCATTAAGACCAGAATCCTGAAGTAATTTCTCTGCATAATGCCGTTGTGTGAGAAAGAGACCTGAGGGTTGCCGAAGAACTTGAATGCCTAGGAATAGAGATACTTGTCCGAGTTGTTTAAGGGATAATTACGATTGTAATTTGGAGAGCAATGTGTTGATGGCTGCAGCATTGTTTTCTGTAAGGAGTATATCATCCACATAAATCAGTATATATATTTGTATATTGTTATGACAATAGAGTAGAAGGGATGAGTCGGAGCGACTAAATCTGAAACCTTGAGTTTGTAGGAAGCTAGTGAATTTTTCAAACAATTGCCTTGGAGTCTGTTTGATTTCATATAGAGATTTTTGTAGTTTGCAAACGGAGTCCGGTGACTGGATATCGACGAAGACCGTTGGTTGGCGCATATAAATGTCTTTAGAGAGGTCACCATGTAGAAAAGCGTTGGAGACGTCAAGTTGAAGAATTGTCCAGCTCCGGTTGAGTGCTAGGGTGAGGATGATGCGGATGGTTGGCATCTTAGCAACCGGGCTAAAAGTTTCATTATAGTTGATGCCGAATTGCTAATCATAACCCTGCGCCACTAGACGAGCTTTATACCTGTCCACTTGACCATTGGGAAGTAGTTTTGTCCAGAAGGTCCATTTGCAACCGAGGATTGGTTTGTCTGTTGGAGCGGGTACTAGCTTCCACGTGCCTTGTTTCTGAAGAGCATTATATTCCTCTGCCATGGCTTGACACCAATGGTGTTGTTTGGAAGCTTGAACATAGGTAGTTGGGGTGGAATGACTATTGGTGGTGCTGGTGAGAGAGAAAATGTTTTTGGGTTTGGTGATGCCCGATTTTAGTCGAGTCTGCATATAATGAGATGGCCGAAGAGAAGAGTGAGACGTGGAGTCAGGCGATGTGATGATAGGCTGAATCAGATTTGGAGTGGGACTGGAGTTAGAGTTGTCGGTGTGAGGAATAGGGGCGGGATTGTGAGGAAATGGAGGATTAACATGCAGTGATTTAGTGGAACAGAGTGTGTTTGAAATTAGTAACAGTGGTGAAACGTTTTTGATAGTAGATGGACTTTGAGTAGAATGTGATGGGTTAGGTGCTTTGAAAGGGAACCGATGCTCATTAAAGATGACATGGAGGGAAATATGGATTTTGTTTGAGGCGAGATCAAAGCACTTAAAACCTTTGTGAATGGGAGAGTATCCAATAAAGATACATTCTTGCGACTGCGGAGATAGGTTATTTTCTACTTAGGGTTTGAGCCAAGGAAAGAATTGGCAACCAAATGTGCGAAGGTGAGTATATGTAGGTGAGCGGCCATGTAAACGGTAAAAAGGAGTTTGCATGAAGATTGAAGTGGAGGGGAGTTGATTGATGAGATAATTTGTAGTAGAGAGAGCCTCATCCCAGAAGTTAGCGGTGAGATTCGAGGCATGTAAAAGGGTTCTAGTGAGATTGAGTAAGTGCTTGTGCTTACGTTCAGCTAAGCTGTTATGTTCTGATGTGTGCGGGCAGCTCAATTGACATTGGATTCCTCGAGTTTGGAGGTAACTGCTGAATTCACCTCCGCCGTCGGAGCGGAAGACTTTCGGAGTGGTGCTAAATAGAGTGGTAATTAATTGACACAACAGTTTGAATTTAGAAAATGTTTCTTGTTTCGTATGCATAAGATATATCCACGAGAATCGGGTGCAGTCATCTATAAAAATCACATAATAACGAAATCCATCCAACAATTTAACGGGGCAGGACCCCACACATCCGCATGTATAAGATCAAACGAACGAGCAGAAACAAAACTATTTTGATTAAACAGAATCTTGTGGCATTTAGCAACAGTACAAGTTTTGCAGAAAAAAGAATTGGGAATATTTTTCATAGCAGGAATTTGTTTATTTAAAAAGCGAAGAAGTTGGTAGTGAGGATTCCCAAGGCGAGCGTGCCAAACCTGCACATTATTGGGACTGGCGTGAAGAGCCTTGATGGTCAGTTCTGCAGGTTGCCGGAGTTGATATAGCCTATTACGAAGAAGTGGATGTCGGTCCTTGAGATCCTTTATTTCAAACTCATTAGCGTCAAAACTTATAGAAACTGAATTGTTGTTAGTTAACTTTGAGACATATAAGAAGTTGTGAGATAAATGTGGAACATGAAGTAATTTGCATAAGTAAAGCTTACGGGGAGTATCTGGTAGAGGCAGGAGGCCTTGGCCGGTATGATGAATAATGTGGAGCCATTAGCTATGGAGACGCTTTCTTGACCGTGATAAGGATTGGGATATTGGAGGTTGTTGATATCCGGTGTTAGATGATTGGATGCTCCGGAGTCCATGATCCAATCTTGAGAGGTGTTGTTGTTTGGTTGAGCAAGAAAAGCTGTCATAGATCTTGGATTGGTGGGTGGAAATTTACTATTGTTTCGGTGTCAGCAGTTAAGAGCTGTTTGGCTAACTTTGGTACAGATCTGACAAACGGGTCTTGCGGTATTGTCATTTACGGACGTAGCTGCCGCAGGTAAGGGTGGAGTCGAGCCACTGGAGAAATTTTTGGTCTTGCTGTAGCGACGCTGCGATCGACCTTGCTGTTGGCTGGATGAGTAGAGAGCCGTAAGATCAAATGACTTGGAGGAGTCTTTGGCAAGTTCTTGTGTTACATTTATTTCTTCACTACACAGTAGTGAGTAAAGATTATCAAGGTCGATCGGGAGAGATGATGTGCGGATGGCAGCTTTAAAGGAATTGTAGGGGGACGGGAGGCCATTAAGAATATGAAGAACAATGTCCTCCACGTCGACATTGGATTCGGAGGCGGCGAGATTGTCGACTATGGATTTTATTTGCGTTAGATATTGTTGCATCATTAGATTTTTCATCTAAACATGGTAAAGTTCGTTCTTCAGTTGAATAACTCGCGAACGGCAGGTGGGTTGAAGGTGGCGTTCAAGAATTTGCCCGACTTCAAGAGCAGTTTTGGAGGAGATGACGTAAGGGAGGATGGAGGGGGAGATTGTAGAGAAAAGGGCGGACAGTAGATTGTTGTCAATGAGATGCCAACGTTGTGAGGCCGGAGAGGAGTTTTTCAGCCGGACAAGAAGCTGTACCATTGAGGTGGCCGACATACCCATTTGCTGAAAATTATTGAAGAATCTGAATACGCCAAATGGCGTAGTTGTCGGCTGTGAAAGCATGGGGGACGAGGTTCTTGACATTGGAGATTAGAAATTTAAGTGGTGTCGGGATTTGCAGTTCGGTGGTGGTGTTGCCGGAGGAGACCGAAGGGGAAGGAGGGATGGAAGTTGATGAATCTTGATCCCCCATGGCTCTGATACCATGAAAGAAAAGAAAGACAGAGCAAGCACGGAGCCGAAATAGAGAGAAAAGAGGAAAAATGTTTTGAATCAAGATATCGGTACAGGAGGCCAACAGAGCCTTTAAATAGAGAAAGTGCAAAGGTAAAAATGTAATTAAACTAAGTACATAGCTGTCGGCTTACACCAAATACACTAAAAATGAACTAGATGATGAATTTCAAATACATTAAAATTTTATAATACATTTATTTTACTTCAAATCAAACGTTGATATTTTTAAAATCCGTATATTTGAAATAATTTACACTCACTTTGCAGGGAACTAAATAGAAGCTAAAAAAAATGTAGAGGGCCTAATTCCCTGGGGAGGCTGCATTTTTTCAAAATTGATTGAGATGCTATCAATCATCTCTCTCAATTAAAGACAATAATTAAATTTACTTATTGATATGCGAAGCTATGAAAGTAAATAACTTTCGGCGGTTGAACAAATCTTAGCATATTTTCCTCTGAGCTTTGTTTATTATTATTTATCATTTTTTTTCCTTTAATGTTAATGCGTTCTGCTGCTGATATACTGATTTGAATGTAATATAATATTCAAAATGAACGTATGATAGAGTAATTGAGCTTCATTTGGGTGGTTTATTTTATAACACAAATTTTAATTTTTGTACTTGATATATCATCAAAAAATTATCTTGATCGGGCACAAATCTCAAAGCAAAAATTAAGTTGAAAACTTCAAAAATTAAATAGGAGATCATTTGAACTCTGATTTCAGCAAACTTATAATCAAATAGAGCGTCTCTAAAATACGAATCCAACGGCACCAAATTTGACTCAATCCGAGCCCAAATGAGTCCATATCAAAGACCTAGAGTGCATTTGGAAGGTTCTAACCATAATTTGGATTACCAAATGGATTCCAAACATGAAATGCTTATAGTCGAATTGAGCGCCTCGACGAGACGAATCCAATGAACCCAAGATCGTCAAATTCTCATATCATTAAGACATTCAAATCTCCAATACACACCATGATCAAGAGATTCAACATCAGTCGTCCAGTCAAACCACTCCCAACTTGCACTTGTTCTCTTCCTTATTTATTGGTCAAAGAACTCTAAAAAAAATTATAAATAGACCCCTTATTCTTCATGGGGGGGGGGGGGGGGGGGGGGGGGGGGGGGGGGGGGGGGAGGTAAAAAGAGAAGTAAGAGCTCTCTTGCCACTAGACTCCTCCTCGACCACCTCCCGGCTACCGATCGACGTCGGATTTCTACCTGATGTTGTACTTCCGCCAAGCGTTGGACCTCCACTCGACACTAGACTTCTGCCCGTTGCCAGACTTCTACCCGACGCTGAACTTCCACATGTAGCCGGACTCCTGCCTGACGCCATACTTATGTCAGTCGTAGGCCTTTTGTTAGATTTCTATCCGACACCGGACTTCCGCCTGTTGGTGGATTTCTACTTGATGCCAGACTTCTGGCCATCACCGAATTTCTACCCGACACCAGACTTTCATCGTACTTCCACTCGACGCAAAATTTCCACCCATCGCCGTATTTTTACGACCTTGCGTCGGACTTCCACTTGTTGCTGGGCTTTCTTCGGACTTCTACCAACGTCGTACTTCCGCCCCATCGCTGGATTTCTGACCTCTGTCGCCCGCCAACTACAGTTGTCTTCGGTCCATCTAACTTTCGTCGTCAGACAATGATCCTTTTGACCTCCGTCACTCACCGACTATGGTCCTTCCGACCAAACGAATACGTCAACAATGATTCTTTGTTTTCCAACCATATAATGTTATCCATATGATGTACATCAAGCAAGGCCTTCCCCTCAAGGAAGGTCTTCATTTTTAATCGACTGCAAATAATAGTAGATTCATTCAAATTGGGTCATGCCTCATGGTTTTCCCCATTTCAGGATTTTATACATAAAAATCTTGGTGCCTCTTATAAATGCTACACCATCTTTCTTATCTGATTGCGTGCTGGATCTTCGAACAACGCTAAGACGTTAAACTTTAAACTTCTCTACCGCCGCGAATATTCCAAGACGCAATAATACTAGAAAATTGATTTAGGAAGCAGTAGGACAGCCATCCCAAATGAAGCCTCAATCTATTATGCTATACACTTCATGAAATTATAATGGTTTAGGCATCTTGAGGACAGTTTTTTTATTGCTTTATAAAACAACTTTTTAGTACAATCCATAAAATTATGATGTCGTCAAATGAAGCATTGGGATATTTAGGGCTAGAGAAATATTACTTATACGCAAGTCATCTTGATATGTAGTATGGGAGCTTTTAGGGCTAGTAAAATATTACTTCTATGCAACTAATCTTGGTCTGTTGTTTGGGAACTTTAGAGCTAGTGAAATATTACTTATACGTAGCTCATCTTGATTTGTTGTTTGGAAGCGCTTTGACTATAATCTAAGAGGTCTTGGATTCGAGTCTTATGTATGTGATGTGTATGAATTTGATTTAATTGATCTAAATATCTAAAAAAGAAATACTTATAAATTACTTAGAATTAGAAAAATGATGCTAATCCGTCATTTCCACTTATAATGAAATCTTTGGATGCGTCGAATTTCGATGCATTTCAAAGCTGATCCAAATCAACCAAATGATCAAATTTTCCAATTGTTTCACCCTCTGCATGAATTGATAAACTTTGTTTTAAGCGATCTTCAATTACATTTTATTTGGAATAATTTTTTGACTGTTTATATACTAAGAAAAGTAGTTAATAAAAAATAATATATCTTTGACTGACAGTATTTTTTTTTTGGGACATTTAGGTCATTTAAGGCAAATTCAGACACACAACGCATACACATGGACTCGAACCTTGGATCTATTAGTTGGGAGCCTAAGCTCTCAACCAATAGGCCAAGGGGAGTTGTGTGTCTGACAGTTTATTTAAGATTTCATCTTTTGAAAAAATATTTTAAAAATACAATTAAAAATATAAATACTCTAAGATTTTATTTGTGAAAATTTTATTAATTTTTTAAATAATTTTGAATACAAATTTTTTGAATAATAAGAAATCAATCTGAAACAAACCAAAATTAAATTGCACGATAGGTAGTTTATAAATTTATTTTTTGAAATATTATTTTAATTAAAAACCGAAAAACTCTGCTGCCTTTTTTAAAAGTTTTGAACAAACTGGAAAAGCGGGCCCCACCACAAAGCAAAGCGAGAAAGCATCCTTCGAAGCGCTAACTTACCGAAGTAGAAAGGAAATAAAATTATTTCTCGTTTTGGTGCCTTGAAAGTGCATACAGATGTCATGACAAACAACTTTTATTCTATCCGGTGAACGTACGCAGTGGAATGTTCGATTTTAGGCCAAAAAGTGCCTGTACCGAGTTTTTCGCGAAAAAACTCGGTACAGCCACTTTTTTGCCTAAAACCGAACCTTCCTCTGCGTACGTTCACTAGATAGAATAAAAGTTCCATGACAAAACGGTATCATGTGCTTTAAAATGTTATTGCTATATAAAAAAAATTGATAGAAAATAACTTTTGTTTTCCAAATAATAAAATAAAATAAAATATATTTCATATCAAAAGTATCAATAAATAAAAATTTGTCAAAGTTTTTAAAAATTTAATTTTAATATTATTTATATACGCATTTATGTTAGGGGTGTCACTATTTGACCCGATACGAAAACTTCGGATTTGTGTTGACGTAGAAATTCAATATCAACACAATTTGACTCCTTGTTAATTAATTTAGGAGGGTTTTAAAAGATTGTTATGAAATAATTAAATATTATTTCTAAAAAATAATAAATCAAGTTGTCCAAATTGAATTAAATTTGATTTATTTTAAAATGATTGAAGTAAATCTTATCTTAATTTGATTTAGGTTTAAATTAATTGAATTGAACAAAAAAAATTAGTAAAATATATTCGAAGTGAGTCTGGTTCTAGTTGACCCAAGCCTGCATCGGGTTCGGATCCAAAAAATCGACCCATTAGGAAAAAAGAACCGGGTCGTACAGTATCGAATCAGTTTCGAGTTGAACCTGAATCGATTTTGACAGCTCTAACTTATGATTTTGAAAAATCGACCTGTTAGGAAAAACAGGCCGGGTCATACAATGTCGGATCAGTTTCAGGTTACCTGAATCTCACTCGTGACCCATTTTGATAACCCTAATTTATATTTTTAATTAGTTATTTTTATTATTTTTTATATCTGTAGTATAAAATAAAATATATAAAGACGGAATTATTTGGCTTTTTATTTCCTTGCAGGCATGCACCATCCTATTTTTTAATTTTTAATGTTAAAGCTCTGTTCCAACGCCTCTATTCTCCCGCCTATTATGCATCCGTGCCCCGTACTCCCACTTTCCTCTTTTCCCTCTAAAAAGGCAAAATTTCCATTGCGGTTATAAGAACTCTCTCTCTCTCTCTCTTTCCCTTCTCCATATTCTGCTGCGAAAACAGAGCAGAGGCGCTCAGCTGGCCTTCGTTGTCGAGAGGTACCTAAAAAGATCTCTCTGTTTTTTTTTTCTCTCATTGTGTTTCTTCTGAAAAGATTGGATCTTTTGCTGTTGCGATTTCTGCTTGATTTTCCTTCGGTTTCATTCATTGTTTTATGAGTTGCATTTCTTCAAAGGTCTCTCTTTTTGCCTAGCAAGTCACATAAGGGAGGAGAAACAGGGTTACATGTAAGTGAGTGGTTCGTTACTCAAATTTTAGAACCATATTTATTACGAGAGTTTCCATAGTTGCGTGTTGTATTGCATCCCCTTCTTTCTATCTCGCCTCTCCATAGCCTTAGTTGAAGATGATTCTGCTTCTTCACCTTCGCCATAGTGAAAAACTTCGCCTCCCACTCTTCAATCTTTTCTTCGCCTCCTTTGTTGAAATTGAAGACTTATCCCCCTCTTTGATCTTGCTTTTCCACCCTGCGACGAAGCTGAAGATGAAGAAATCCCACATCTTCATAGAAGTTAAGCACCTAAGATCAATAGTAGGGTAAAGCTCTCTAACAAACACGAGAAATTATTACATCCGGTCAAAAACCGAACGGTCCGAATGTATACCGAGCAATACCGAGTGCTCAATACCGAGTTTTTGGTGACGTGGCACGTGGTTGTTGGCTCGTTCGGTTGACCGGACGGTTAACCGAAGTAATAATTGCTCAAGTGAGTTCTAAATAGTCTAATTTATAACTATTATCCAGAAGCGGGCTTTTAGCATCTTAAAAGTTTAGGTAGTCTAAAGGAAGAATGTTTTCTCGGCTTCTAAGGCCGTCTCCAGCCGATCGGCATTCAGCCGAATGCCGTTCCGCGATCAGGCCATTCGAACGCGAAAAACGCCGGCATTCATATGCCAATGAACAGTGCGACGCCAATAATGGCGTCGCACTGTTCATCCGCCATTTTTTTTTTTTAATATATATAATTTATTTTTAATTGTAAATGTTTAAATATAAATTTATATTATAAATAATTTTAAAAAAAATATTGGCAGCAGGATTAGTTGCTATTGTATTTTTTTTTTCATTTATGTGTTCTAATATAATTTTAATTATATCAAATATATATTTGCTTATTTAGAACATATTAATATCCCAAATTTTTTATATCGAGAAAACAAACATAATTTTTAAAATTTTAATAGGTTTAAAATTGGTAAATAAAAATATATGATTAAAATAAAATAAGAAAAAGAATATGCTAGGAATATTCCTTTTTTTATGTTAGAAAATGAAGTTCGATTGGAGTCAAGTTACTGCATTTTGGAGTTTTACTGCATTTTGGAGTGAAAAATGAGTTTTTCGATTGGAGATGCCCTAATTCTCTAACACAACCTACTTTAATATTTCATCATACTTCATCCTATGATTTATTTAGTAGAGAATAGTAGAAATTATGTATTTCATACTAACAATCAATAATGAATAAAAATATGTTTATGATATGTCTGTGCTAATTTTTGCAAGGGAAATTTACATACATACCACTTTATATCATCCTATTTACATATCTAACACTCAAAAATTTAATATTACATACATATCATCCTATATTATTTTAATATCAAATATACCACTCATATTTCCTTCCTACCACTTATATATTTCATTTCTACCACTCATATTTTATATGAAATTGAACTATGGGTGGTATGTATGTAATATTAAAGTTAGGTGTTAAATATGTAAATAGAGTAGTATAAAATGGTATGTATGTAAATCTTCCTTTTTGCAATTATGTCGTGCCGTGTATGTGTGCTCATGTCCCTGTTTGTGCTTCATAGTTCTTCCCTCTCACAGTGTGTTCTTCATGGCTTCTCTGCAAGTTTCCTTTTGGACCCTATTTGGGGGGATTTCTTATTCTGTACGGAGTCCTGAGGGCATCCGGAGACCAATAAAAATACACCACGTCACCCCATTGCTCAGTACCAAGCTCGGTACCCCTCGATACCGCTGGGTACCCGGCGCTTAACCGGACGGTTACTGTCCAATGTCCGCACAGAATAATAGCTCCGATTGGTGGAGGGCTTATGAGATGAATTTTCTCACGTTACTTGCCTGTTCTGATTATCCTGAGTCAAAGAAAGCAACTTAGGTTAAGAGCATTCATAAAATTTGTAATGTTGGTTATCCATGTTGTGATCAATGGAGAGGCCATCCAGCGGAAAAGGGTTTGAGAGAATTTGAAGAATTGAAAGAGGAGAAATAATGATCATCCACTATGAAAATGTAAGGTGACAAAATCTATAGGCAGAATCCTGAGTTAATTCATAAACTTTCAAGCAGGCACCTCCTGGTTTGAGGTAGGCTATTGTTGTAAGTGTTCAGCATTTCTCTAACCACATTTGCAAGGACAAATGAAGGATAAGGAGGGTTTGAGAGCCAGTAGGCCTTTGTATGGTATATTTGATTTTTTTGTCAATATTGATTCTCACATCTTCTTCCTCACACTCTGCAGATGGAACCACAGTGCTCGCAGCAATCTTCGATCACTGAAATTGGCGAAGCACCGCAAGTGGCTGAGCCAACCTCTGCAGACATCAAGACATGTGGAGGTTCTACCTGTGCTTTATCTAATTCAGTCAGGGAGTCAAAAGATGCTAAGGAGAGGTCAGCTTCTATAAGAAAGCTATTTATAGCAGTTCTTCTCTGCATGATCTTCATGTGCATAGAAGTGGTTGGAGGCATCAAAGCAAACAGCCTTGCAATTCTCACAGATGCAGCTCATCTCCTTTCCGACATTGCGGCTTTCGCCATTTCCTTGTTCTCCATTTGGGCAGCTGGATGGGAAGCAACTCCTCGTCAATCCTATGGATTTTACAGAATCGAAATTCTTGGTGCTTTGGTTTCCATCCAGCTTATATGGCTCCTAACTGGTATCATATTGTATGAGGCTGTAATGAGACTGATACATGGAACAAATTTAGTTCATGGCAAATTGATGTTCGCAGTTGCAACCTTTGGCTTGTTTGTTAACATCATCATGGTCGTCTTGCTCGGCCATAATCATGACCATAGCCATAGCCATAGCCATAGCCATGGCCATGGAGCTCACAGTGAACATCACAGCCACAGCATCGACATCAACATTACAGCTGAAAATGATGAGAGAAAATCGCAGCGACAGAAGAGGCAAAGCATTAATGTCCGAAGTGCCTATCTTCATGTGCTTGGCGACTCAATTCAGAGCATTGGGGTGATGGTTGGTGGCGTGATCATATGGTGCAAGCCGGAATGGAAGATGGTGGATCTGCTTTGCACACTATTGTTTTCATTGATTGTTCTGATCACGACGATCAACATGCTTCGTAACATACTGTCGGTGCTAATGGAAAGCACCCCGAGAGAGATCGACGCAACGAAGCTCGAGAAGGGAATGTGCGAAGTGGAGGGGGTGGTGGCGGTTCATGAGCTGCACATATGGGCTATCACCATTGGCAAAGTTTTGTTGGCTTGCCATGTTACAATCAAACCAGAAGCTGACTCTGAGGATGTTCTGGATCAGGTGATTGGGTATATCAGAAAGGAGTATAATATCAGTCATGTAACTATACAGGTTGAGAGGGAGAAGGCTCTTTAGTAGATACAACAAGCAGTTTCTGATAGCTTTTATGTATGGTTTGATTGTAAAGCCATTGATAGCAAAGTATGCTTAGAAAAAATTGAAGGTAGAGCTGGTCCAGCTGGATATTTGTATGTAGACATTATATATTTAGATTTTAAAGAGTATTATTACACCTTACAGACCCTTTTTTTTTTTGTTAGATGATAAATTGATGTTTGCAAGTGGGAAATTATAGTTTTTTTTTTTTTTTTCAATTTTATGTAGTTTACTTTTAGTGGTAATAGATCTGATTGTGTGATTATGATATTGGGTGATCAAATCATTAAAAGAATTGATGCGTTAAATATCTTGTTGTTATTGTTTAAAGCAATGGTGAAATAGAAGGGGATATTATTAGCAGAATTCAAGTTTGATGGTTGAAGTGGATAAATGTAATATTGGGTTTGTTTTGTGATAGAAAGTAACCCCTCAAATCTAAGGAAAAATTTTATAAGTTGTTGAGATTTGCAATACTTTATGATGCATAATGCTGACCATTAAAAGAAGCATAAAATTAAGTGTTGCAGAGATGAGGATGCTCGGGTGAACGAGTGATTTTACGGTTGGAGAAAATGGAAATTAGTATATACATGAAAAAGGTTGTAGTAGCTCTAGCGATAGATAAGATTAGAGAGTCATTTTAAATGGTTTGGTCACATAAACGTGGGCTTTCCGATGATCCGATTAGGACAATAGATGTATTAGATACGGTCTATTTTAAGAAAGGCATATGGAGACTTAAAAATGTTTGGTTAGAAAATATAAGAAATATTTTTTCTCATTAAATTTAAATGAGAAATTGACTCTTAATATGACATAATGGAGAAAAAAAGATTAATGTAGATCTCTTGTAGTGGGATAGAGACTTGTTGCAACTTGCATTTTTTTTGTTGATAAAACACTAAATAAGGGCCTACGCATTAAATAAGCTAAACTCGCAATGTGAGAAGCTGAAAAACCTTACTAGGTTACAATAGATAGAATAAAGACCAAGCCCCAAAGAAGCAGCCAGAGAAGAAGCTTGGAAATCCTCGAAAATCTACAGAAAAATAGAGCATAAAAAATAGCAAAATAAAAGGTGAATGATACATCTAGCCACAAACAAGCCAGAAGAACAACAAAAGAAACAAAAGGGCTAATCAACAACCCAACACCCAAAAAGAAAAAAAATAACATGCACCTATAGTAAAGAAGGCTCCAACAAGAAAACAAATGAGGAAAGAAGACATAACTGATGTATACTCCTTGCGAACCATCAATCAAAGTCAACACCAATCCAAATAAAAAGAAGATGAAACAAAAATTGCAGGGAAAAACCCCCACCACAACAATCAACCCACCAATAAAACAACAATTGCAAGCATTATGAGGAAGCTATAGATCTAGAAGCTTTGCCAATCGAGTTTTTGAAATTTTGATCCCTCAATTTATTTTTACTTTTCTTTTTCTTGCCAAAAGTAGCTGAAAAATAATTATTAGTAACTGTAACAACATTCAAATTGTTATTATCATAAAAATCATAGGAGGAATCAATGTTACCCCCTCCACAATAATGGCATTTGACCGATCTTTGTTATCATGAGGCGTCCCCCCATCCAAATCAATAGGGAAACAAGAATATTAATTATAGGTAACATATCAGAGACATACAAACCATCTTGAGGAGAAGGAGAAGCATTAGTATGGACTGAAAGATTTCCCTGCCACCCCAAATCAACATCAATAGATAGCACTTTCCCATCACTTACACTTGCTCATTGCGCGATAGTTGGGAACTTGAGAGTGGGATGACCATGGTTTGAATCCCGCGGCGGACTATTTTGTGCCGGAATGACTCTTTCGAAGATTTTTTTTATTTTGGCTAACAGACGATTTTCCTGTAGTGTAGCACAAATATCTTAGCTAAATTTATCCAACTAGACTTGTAATCATCCATAAATCATGATTTCCATTACATGAGCATGTTTTAGATAAATTTGTAGGTCTGTTCAGTTAAAATCGAGTCGCCAAATCTTGTTGAATTGTTGAGATAGTAAGTTACATAAATTACCAAAATTTAAATTCTGTTATGCTTAGAACTTAAGGAAAAAAATCTTAAGATTTTTAGTCAGGCAATGGAGGGGTATATATATTTACAGTAGATATAAGTATTAATGACAGGAAGGATAGAAAAGTTTGTGTGTATAGAAGTAAAGATTAGAGATGCTATTTTTGCTTGGAAACGTCCGTTAGGGTTTTTTCGCTCTCCGCCGCTCTCTCGTGCTTTATCTTCGCATAGATGGAGGGATCCAACGCTCCACACATCTAGCCTCCCCCCGCGTAACATGCATCACGTCCCACCGTCGGTTTCCTCGCAAAACCCCCTTCCTTGGACCAGGGTCCTTGCTAATAACCCTAACCCTAACATGTTTGTTGTCTCTGCTGTTCCAACTCTTGAGGACATAATCCCGTTTGCGCATGAGGAGGTGGTTGAAGCTTCATCGGAATGAAATTTAGCTTTGGTTGGATACTCTCTCGGTAAGAGGCCTTATTATGGATCGTTACTTGCAGCGGTTAGCAAGGTATGGAAGCTTAAAGGTAGTATCAAAATGATCTCATTGAATGATGGTTTCTTTCTTTTTAAATTTTCTTCTGCCGAAGACTTTGAGTATGTTTGGAACAAAGGTATCTGGTTTATTCTAGGTAAGCCTTTCGTTCTACAAAAGTGGTCGCCTCTGTTTAGCACTAAAAGGGAAGAGTTCACCTCGGTCCCCATCTGGATAAAAATTATTGACTTACTCCTTTGTTGCTGGACACCCACTGGAGTTTCAAAAATAGCGACTAAAATTGGTATACCCCTAGCGGTAGATGATCTGATTGCGACCAAATCTCGTCTGACTTATGCGAGGGTTTGTGTGCAGGTAGATGCTTCGGCTACATATCCAGAATTTATTCCTATTTTGGTTGAAGGGAAAATTTTCAATCTGAAAATTCTCTATGAGTGGAAACCTACTCCTTGTAATTTTTGCTCCTCTTTAATCCACTTGACCTCTGAATGTCCGAATAACCTAAATCCGCAGACTCTAGCTCAAAAACCTCTTATTCCTACACGGGGTCGTAGTACAAGTCGCAAACCCAAAGAGGATATGGGTGTTCAAAAAGGCATTAGTTCCAACCCGGAAGAAACAAGAACTATCCCTAAAGTTTCTGTCATTGGCTCTCACAAGGTTCCTCTAAACATGCCTAACATCCCCAATCTGAATTGTCCCAATGAGGAGCTCTCATCTTCTGAATCTTCTAACCCACCTACCCAGGCTTCTCCTCCTCTTAAAGCTAAATCTCCGGTGGTTCAATCTACGAATAAATTCTCTGTTTTACAAGATAATTCTGATCAGGATCCGGAACTTGAGGTCCAAATTAACCAGATTAGGGAGCCTCAGATAAATTTGACTTTTGGCATTCAAAATCCTGTATTGAATACTCTTCCCAGTACGAGTTCCCAAACCTCTATTCAGGGTCCACCTGAAAAGGGTAATCTAAAACAAATCAGTACTAGAGGGAAAGGCTCCAAAAGGAGCAACAACCCAAATCCTAATGTCTTTTCCACTCATTGGAGTGTGGAATATCAGGGGTTTTAACAACCCTAATAAAGTTAATGGTGTGAAAAAACTTGTTAAGGGCCACCGTCTGGGTATGGTCTGTCTCTTAGAAAACAGAATTCTTCAACACAATCTTAATGACTCTTGGTTTACCCATTGTCATGAAATTTTCAATGGTGAAAATAGTTGTAATAATTTCCACCTAGCCTCCCCAGGCAGAATCTGGATTAAATGGAATCTAGATAGAATTAAATTTGAGCCTTTTTACTTCTCCAAGCAAATGATTTCCGGCAAAATATCTGGCTATACTCATGATACTGCCATTTTGTCCATTATTTATGCCTCTAATTCTCAAGATGAGAGAATCTTTTTATGGGATGATATTAGAAGGATTAATCCCCTTAATAATCTTCCGTGGATTGTTACTGAGGATTTTAATTGCTGTCGCTTTATTTCTGAGAAAGCAGAGGGCAATCCCTTATCGGTGGATAGGATGGGTCATTTTAACTCATTAATTTTTGTCACTGCACTCACTGAACTTACCTCCACGGGTATTTTTTTCACTTGGAACAATCAAAGAAGTGACAATCCTATTAGCATTAAGCTAGACAGATCTCTGGTAAATGATAAATGGATTTTTACATTTCCTAACTACTATTATAATGTGCTAAGTGCTTCTATTTCTGACCATTCACCGCTTATCATTTCTGCTGGTGAGCATTTTAAGAAAATACATAGATTTTTGTTCAAAAATCATTGGACCAGATATCAAGACTTTTGGGAGGTGCTTTTGATGCGTTTGCGGTCCAGAATGAGGGTAACCCCATCATTCAGTTTTATAATAAGCTCAGGAAACTTAAAAAGCACATTAAGGGGGCCAACTGGAACTCTTCTAATTCTATTAGCAGATGGATTGAATCACTTACTCAGCAGCAGTTGGACTGTCAAACTCTTCTTGATTCTGACCCTCTCAATCTTGAGTATAGAAATAACCTTAAAATCATCAACTCCAAGCTCATTTTCTATAATTCTATCTGGACCACTTGGGTTAAACAAAGAGCTAAAGTCAATTGGCTCAAAAATGGGGAAGAGGATTTAAAATTTCTTTACTCTAAGATTCATAGGAGAAGAGCTGTCAACATAAGTACTTTTGAAAATGCCCTTTTTGGTCATTCTGTTGACCAGAATATCAAAGTTCAAGAAATTATTGGTCATTTCAAGGATTTATTGAATCAAACAAACTTTGTTTCTACTGATGTAAGAAACTTTCCTACTGGCTCTAGTTTCCCAACTCATCTTACTGAATCATTGACTAAACTTGTCACCTTTGAAGAAGTAAAAAATGTTGTTTTTGCTGGTCATTCGGACTCTGCCCCTGGGCCTAACGGGTTTAATTTTGATTTTTATAAAAAGTGTTGGCACATTATTGGCAATGATGTCTTCAGAGCAGTTCAATCTTTTTTCATTAAGAATTACCTACCTGTCGGTGCTAAGGCTACAACACTTGTCTTGATTCCAAAAAATAAACATGCATGTAGTATTGGTGATTTCAGGCCTATTGCCTTGTGCAATGTTTTTTACAAAGTTATAGCTAAGATACTAGCTGACAGGATGAAATTGGCAATGCCTTATATTATTCACATAATCCAATCAGCCTTTATAACTAACAGGTTGGCTACTGATAACCCCATTCTAGCTGATGAAATTATGAAAATGTTCAATTATACTAGGAGGGATTATTTCTGTGCTAAATTTGATATTAAGAAGGCTTTTGACACTGTTTCTAGAGAGTTTCTTATTTCTAGAATGACACAAAAAGGCTTCCCCAATATGTTTACTAATTGGGTCAAGACCTGCATTACTAATGTTAATTTCTCCATTTGCTTGAATGGCTCACTGGAAGGTTTTTTCACTTCTTCTACGGGTTTAAGGCAGGGCTGTCCTCTAAGCCCATATCTTTTCTGCATCATTATGGACAGCTTGTCTTGCTAGATTGATGATCATGCTAACATAAGAGATTTTAAGGGTATTTCCATGGGAGATTTTCATATATCACATTTATTGTACGCTGATGATTTGATAGTTTTTGGAGAAGCTAATGACACTAACTGCTCCAATCTTATTGACATTTTAGATTATTTCTCCGCTTGCTCTGGTCTTCAAATGAACAACCACAAAAGCTCTATCTCCTTCTCACAGCACACGTCTAATTCAATGGAGTTGACCCAAATTTTGAAGATTCTTAATGTTTTAAATAAGTTTAATTACCTAGGTATCCCTATCTTTTCAGGGAGGATCAAAACCTCTGATTTCAACCCCCTATTGGAAAAGATCAATCTTCTCCTTACTGGTTGGAAAGCTAACTCTTTGTCCATTGCAGGCAAAATGTAGTATATTAAATATACTATTTCAAACACTGTGGCGTATTGGGTTAGATCTATTTTTGTCCCCAATATTGTTATTAAAAGTATTAATAAAGCTTGTGCCAGATTTCTTTATTTTGGGAATAAATTAGGGAAATGTATGCACCTTATTTCTTGGGAGAACACGTGTAAACCCTATAGCAATGACGGGCTCAACATAACATCTTTTATAGCTATGAGGTATGCTTATAATTGCTTTATCATTAGTAGAATGTACAATAACGCAAATCCTCTATAAGAATTTCTGCTTGCCCGTTATATTTCGCCTTGGAAAAGTAGTACCAATCATAGTACCAGATTTTGGAAAGGTATATGTAATTCTGCAAAAAAGGCCAAAGCATTTTTCCTCTTCTCTCCTCATTATTTAAGCAAGGCTTCGATCAAGTGGGATCACTGGTGTATGGGGGAAAAATTGACTTTTAAATTCCATGATCTTTCGTCTCTCAATTTTTGCAAGGATAATGATACTATTGATAATTGGATTCATAATGAAAAATGGTGCATACCTGACTCTCTCAGGGAAGAAATCAGGAATTTTATCTGTAAAATTCCTCTTAGCCTGAACAATGCTCTTAGTATTACCTGGAAAGGAAATACTAAGCATTCTTATAAAGATTATTATTTGAACTTCTTTGAAACACAAGATGTGGTGGATTCGTCCCATCTGGTGTGGCATAAAAGGCATTCTCCTAGATTTTCTATTTACACTTGGATGGCCATACTTGATAAGTTAAAAACTGCTGAGGTTCTAGCTTGGAGAGGTATCAATATTGATAATCCAAATTGCCATTTCTGTCAAGATAAACTGGAATCCAATAGGCACTTATTTTTTGAATGTGATTATTCCTACAATACTCTTATTAGGCTAATACCTTCTTTACAAAGTTTTTGTTAAGGCCCAATGTGTCCCAGACACTTGATTTTATTGGGGGACTGCCGTGAGAAAATAAGAATATGTCATTTTATCTCTTATTATTCAATGCCATAGTGTACCACTTGTGGAGGGAAAGAAATAATCATAGGTTTAATGCCACTGCCAAGTGTTTTACCACTTTGGCATTTGATATTGCAAAAGAAGTGAGATTACAGGCGCTGAAATGGAAACACAGGGAAAGCATTATATGACTGAAAGAAGGTTATTACTGTCTGGAACCTAGTTTTTTTGCTATGGAAGAATTACTAGAGCTATTTAGCTAACCCGCTGGTTTTGTTTAATTGGGGTTACTGTTGATAAATTCTACTGTCAGGCTGTATTTTTAGCCTGAACGATGATGATAGTCTGACTTTAGATACACTTGGAGGGTCTTCGGGCAACTAGAGTATATGCTCGTTGTTTTTTTCAAACCAGTCTAACTGAGCTCAGAGCTTAAAAAGGAAACATATTTGCACAATTAAGTGCCTCTATCATTTGTGTTTGTTGTTGTTTTAGGGTAGAAGATTCTGGATTGATTTCCTCTTTGGCTCAGTGACCAAGTGTTTTCAGAGACTGTTTGGAGCTGCTGTAATGAATATATCTGCTTGGCTATTGTTTTCTTATATTCTGCATCTGGAATGAGTTATTGCTAGATTCTGGTCGAAGACTGATTTTTCTGGCTGCTCGTGGAGATGGATCGCTATTGGTTTTCTTTAGTTTATTGATGGCTGTAGTTTGTGTAACCACATTCTATAATGTTATAGAATGATGGTGTCTTTTTAGGTGTATTTCTGTCTTGTTATTTTTGAGTTTATGTTGAACTTTGTTTCTAGTTTATTTTAATAAAACGGCCTCTGACCTAAATTCCCCCCCCCCCCCCCCCAAAAAAAAAAAAGTAAAGATTAGAGTTGGATCCTCTCCTACTATCATGATAAATTAATTTACGCATTACTAGAGCTTAAAATTCTCCCAGGAAATTTGTTGTAGCCTTCAAAAGAGTTTTACCTTCACTAAGAAGCATCTTAAATGGTTTCAATAACATCAAAATAAATGCCAATATTGTTGAAACCCAATGCAATTTCTACGAGCAATTTCTTCTTTCTTGAAGTTATTTAAAAAAAAAATTTGCCTTGATTTCAACATATATTAAATGATTTTAGAGACATCAAAGACAATGCTAATTCTTGCATCATAAATATTGGAGTGTGCCTATACAACATATTCATGTGCCTATAAGGTATGTTTCGGTGGCCAAATGTCATATGTTGGTGCATGCGAGCATGTTTAGTGCTATAAGCATGAAATGAGTCATAAGGGGCCAAAAATTTTTTAGAGTCTATATGGAACCAGAGAAATCTGTTATGCTTAATTCTGCAATATGAATTTCAATTTATTCAATTGCTCAATATTATTATTTAAATTTTTGGATATCCGCCATGCTCTTATTTCTTTTGTCTAGCCCAACGCTTTATTATATTACATTTAAATATTCTATAAAACATTTAATAAAAAAAGTGTTTAAAATTTTAGATCGGTGTTTGTGGCTTGTTGAGCTATTTTAGCTCATTAGGGTTTTGCATTGTGTTTTCAAAGTCTGAGAAAGGGAAGGATCTTGTTGATTAGTAGTTTCAGAAATTGGATCTAAGTCTATAGGTATTTCTTTCATTTGGTTTTTGCATATATAGTCATTAAAAGTTTTATTTTCAAATTTTTAGCTTTTGTGTATAGTTATGTACTCCAATTGTGTATACATATTTTAATGATGGAATAAAAGGATTTTTATGGATGATTTTATTTCAATATTGTTGACCTTTTCTCACTCAAACCTTGGGTCAAGGGGGTTGACTTGGTCAAATTGACCGAGCTAGGCCCCAAGGCCCCTCCCATTAAGTTTAATGGAGCAAACCAGGTCTGCTGAGTCCAAACCCAAGTCTGGGGTCAACCTGGTTGACCAGGTCAACATAGTGTTGCTTCACTGAAAGTTCTAATATATTTTCTAATGCATCATGATAAAGTTATAGCTTATGCTTTTAGATAGTTGAAGCCACAAGAGATGAACTATCTAACACATGATTTGAAACTTGTTATTATGGTATATGCCTTAAAGATCTAAAGATACTACTTGTATGATGTTATGTATGAGATTTTAGGGATCATTAAAGTTTGAACTACATATTTACTCAGAAGGATCTGAATCTTAGGTAAAAGAGATGGTTTGAGTAAATTAAAGACTACAATATGACTATTCAGTATCAATCTGATAAGGTTGATGTGGTAGTAGATGCTATGAGTAGGAAGTCTTTTAGATTTTCATGTATTCAACATCTAATGTGTCACTCTTCAAGATCTAAAGTGGAATATTTTTTTTCTATTTCTCTTTTCATTCCTTTATTTCTTTCTTAATTTTAACAAAAGTCAAAAGTCATTTATAATCATTTTTTTTAACATTTATAATCAAATATATTTAACATTTATAGTTGATTAATTTTATTAAAAAAATATAATTCACATTATTCAAATCAATTTATATTTTACATCCAAAGTTCCAAAATGATATATAAAATAGCCTTCATAAGTTATAAAAGAATATACATAAACTAAAAAATTTGAAAGAGAATCAAATTAACATTACCACTTAGCCTCAAGCTGTAGGCTTCTTACATTTACTTAAAATTATATAAAACCACAGAATAAGCGTAAAAGCGCAGTAAATAACTAAAATCTTACAACTAAAATTAATGCAAGATAAAAAAAATATATTATGATATAAATCTTATAAAGAAATCTATAAATCAATATATATTATTTGTACTAATTACTTGTATCAATCAACTTTATGCCTTTATCATACAATCAATTTCATTTAGCCAAGTCATTCAATCATTCTCATCTATCAATTATACAATAGTAGCAGTTCTAGTATCCATATTTAGTAACAATAAATTGTAACAGTAATCCATATCAGTAATCAGTAATCAGTATTCTATTAAATATTTATATGATGTTATCTTGCTCCTGCACTTATGACTCCTAATCAGTGTACTTATAACTTCTCTTGAATCACATGAATCAACTACCCCGACTCCTTATAACTCAATCAGTCTCTAGCTCCTTATGACTCCAATTAATGAATTAATGAATCAATGAGTCTTAAAGGTATCAAATGAGGATCATCATTTAATATATCTAATATCAATCAATTCATCATGTTAGTCGGATCAATTATGTACATTCTTTTAATCAAATCAATATCACATTTGGATATATACCAGTCATACTAATTATTTCAGCACATATTATATTTCAGTATTATTATATCAAATTATAATACATCACTTTAACCCATTTTCAATATACATTTTTCCTAATCATTTCATAGAAATATTTATATACATGTTTATAGCCGATGAAAATATAATAAAATCATATCATATAACTCATAATGATCAAGTTTATAATATATAAGTTACGTAGTAAAAGCTTATAAAATTAGAAGATAATATATATTTTTTATAGATTTAGGAAAGATAAAATTTATAGAAACAAAATCATCGAAAACAGAACTTAGAGGATAGTTTCTTGTAATACTTAGAATAATATTTGTAAAAGGAACAACAAATAAAAAGACCATAATGATCCTCTTTCTCTTTTCTCTCTCCTCTCTTCTTCCCCCCTTCTCCATCAATTTCTTTTAGTTTTTGGCTAAGTAAAGAGTGAGGTAGGGATAGGGTGAAATAGCATAGATATTTAGAGTGAAATTTATATAAAAAATTGTTATTTGCCTAGCACCACGGTGCTCAGATCTAGTGCCGCAGTGCTACATTTCACGCGAATTCAAAATTTTTGTAGGATAAAGACACTATATATGACCTATAAGACCTTTTGAGGCTATATATTTTAAATTTTTGTTACAGCTAGGAGGATTATATTCGTTTGATCAAACTTGCTTATTGGTACTACCAAGCATAAGTATGGCTTCATATGAAGCTATGTATTGTAGGAAGTGTTGTACACCATTATCTTGGACACATGTGGGTGAAAGAAATTTGATTTGACCAGCCTTGGTTGATGACACTACTAATACAATTCATCTAATTATAGATAGATTAAAAGTTGTATAAGATAGGCAGCAATAGTATTTTGATGCTAAATATCAGGCTTTAAAGTTTCAAGTAAGAGTTTTTGTATATGTAAAGATTAGCCCAATGAAAGACATTAGATGGTTTGACAAAGAAAAAAGTTGTCCATGATATGTTGGACTATTGAAATTATTGAAAGGATTAGAAAGTATGCCTAGAAACTACAGTTATTGAATCATATGTTCGTACATGTCACTTTTGAGGAAATAGGAATCTGATTTTGAAAACAGGATATTTGTTGAAGGCATAGAGGTATGTTTGAATTTGAGCTATAGGGAATAACCGAAGAGAGTTCTAGCCTATAATATTATAAAGTTAAGAAATGAGCATATTCCAATGAGTAAAGTCTAAAAAAATAGAACTAAAAGAGAAGCTACTTGAGAGAAAAAATCTTAAATGAGATAGTTGTGACTTAATTTATTTGTGATATGAGATATGAGTTTTGAAATATCGAGGATAATATGTTTCAGATGAGGGGAGATTTGTGACACCTCCAGATTTAGCATTTGATTTAACATGTTCTGATTTGAATTAAAAAATGTAATTCTTGATCAACTCTAAATTCCATTTATCTAACAACGACAATTAATGTGAGGGGTGTAAACGAGTCGAGTCGAGCTCAAGTCACCATGGCTTGAGTTTGAGCGTAAGGAATTAATCGAGTTCGAGATTGAGCTCGAGCTTTATTCTACGAGCTCGAGCCGGCTCACGAGGCTGCTCATTTATTAGAAAGAGAAAAAATGATTATGATTTAAGAAATTACAATAATAAAATGATAAAAAATGAGAAATTATAAGAAAATTAATATTTTTTTAATATAAGAAATTATAATAGAAATTTTAATTTTTTTTACAACTTTGTTTTAAAATTCTGAATTCTAATATATTTTAATTATATTTTATATTAATATTTTGGGCAAATTTTTAAAAGAAACAGATTTCATAAAAGTTTTAGGGATAGGAGCAGGAAAAAAATAAATTTAAAAGGGAGCATACAAGTGAACAGGAATCACGTTTTGTAAGAAAATACAAAGCAGGATTTTGTTTTCTGAAAAAAACGCCAAGGTGCTTTGCATTTTCTATGCAAACGCAAATCAACACTCCATTTTCTTTGGAAAAGAGCCCCACATGAATTTTTTGTTGCTTCTCATGAGAGAGAGACCATTCATTTGCTGCTTTTGTTTTCATGAGAGAGAATTATGAATTAACTTAAATTTAATTTATTTATCATAATTATATTAGATTTTAATTTAATTACAAATTTTAGTGGGATAAAGGCTTGTTGTTGTTGTTGTTGTTGTTGTTGTTACAAATTTTCATATTTTTAACTTTTTTAGAAAATAATTTTATTTAAATATATTAAAAATAATTTTACTTTAAAATTGTTTATTTATTTAACTAAAATAAGTACTGAATTTTTTTTGAAGAAATAAATTATTTATTTGTCTCCGACTGTGCGCGCTTCGTCAATGTTTATTTAAATTTTTTTTTACAAATATATATATAATTAAAAAAAATTTTACAAAGAATAATAATGTTATATTTTTTAAATTGTGTTATATTTATTTAATTTTTTAATTTAAATATTTATGTGAAAATAGAAGTAGCAAATGAATGTGTTTCTCTCTCTCTCTCTCTCTCGTGAGAAGCAGCAGAAAATGCATGTGGGTTTATTTTCCAAAGAAAACGAAGTGTTGATTTACGTTTGCATAGAAAATGCAAAGTACCTTGGCATTATCTTCAGAAAACGAAATACTGCTTTGCATTTTCTTATAAAACGCAATTCTTGTTCACTTGTATGCTCCCTTTTAAATTTACTTTTTTTCCTGCTCCTATCCCTAAAACTTTTATGAAATCTGCTCCTTTTAAAAATTTTCCCTAATATTTTTAAATGAGTCGGGTCACGAGTTTATGAGTTGAGTCAGGACTAGCTCAAGCATAGCTCATTAGCTCATCGAGCTCGGCTCATAAGCCATTTGCCGAGTCGAGCTTGAGCTGGCTCACAAGCTACTTGACTCACTTACAGCCCTAGCTCGAGCTAGAGTCACGCCCGGCTTGACACACTTGCATTTTTTCAAAGGAAGAATGAGCTTTGCCGTAAAGATTGGAAGTATTTATTTGCTCCAAATATGATCCATTGTGAGAAAAATAAATTTTTTTTTTTTTTAATTTTTAGGAAAGAATAGAGCTTCATTATAAATATGAGAAATCTTCATCACCTTGGACCATCTTTATATTTTAACCCGACAATTTTTCTCTGAGTCTGCAAAGTGAATCGTGGCCCTCTCCAATATGTATGTCAAGATTAGTCAACACTTTTTTTTTGGGGGGGGAAATTTGGGGCCAAAGCCCATATATTACTATGAAAAAGAAAGATTACAGGTAAAAGATATTACAAGTAAAAGCTCCCCAACATAAGCAAAATCAAAAAACTTATGTGGGCCAAAAAGAAGATAATAAACCCCAACTATACCATCCGATACAAGCAAAAACTATAAGAGAGACAAACTGTGGTATGAGCACGTTGATGTGTTCTGGATTACAGGCGGCAGCTGACCAGTTTGGGGGAATAGATGGCAGGCAGCTCCAGATTACCCAAAAACCTGCAGAAAAGCAACAGCAATACCCAACTCCCAAGCCATATAGGACTGGACTCAGGAAATCATTAGAGCACAAAAAAATGGAGGGACCATGGTTTCCCGTAGGCCATCCAAGGGGCCTGTAATTGGGAGCTTCATCATCATCCAGTCCAAGCTGTACAGGCATAATGGAGGGACGAACGGACCCGAGGAATACCAACCCAGAAGAACTGTCCAGCAAAACATAGCACGAAACCATACAATATTCCACCCCCATAAAATGAACAATAAACAAGCAGCACAGATGCCAATTGATCAACTTTCTTAAACCAGATCCAGTGATTGAAAGAAATCCTTCCATTTTAAATTTTTTTCAAAAACCACTCTTTTAATCTATAAAAAAAGAGTAGGAGAGCTTTGCATATTACCTCCAAATCTCCTAGAGTTCCTCTCCTTCCAAATATAGTAAATGGTGCAGCAAATCATAAGTTTGTATAGATTTTTCACCCGGGTCTTGCCTTTGAATATATCATTAACCCAAACAAAAAGATGCAGCAATAATTATAATAAAAGACACATTGATGTTTAAGAGTATAACTTCTTTTTATTTAAGGGGTTTAACAACTAATTACTCACTTTATAACACATTACATCGCATTCCACAATATCAGTAACAATGATTTGTATTAATAATAGTGATTAATATCATCATAAATAGTAACAATATCAACAATATACAACCTCAATATAATGTAAGTTACAATATCAATAATAATTACGAGTAATCATTTAGTAATCAATATTTTATAATTAATAATTAATATTTTATCAAATATTCGTATGAGAGTATCTTGAAGGTATCTTGCACCTACATTTATTGTAAGCCCCATAATTAAATTGGAAAGAATTATTTATTTTATCTTCTTAATTAATTAATTAGAGTGTCTATAAATCATCATAGTAACAAATCTATATCTAGTGAAGGCAACTAACAATCATATACCTCAAAATATTTTATTATATTTTCAAATTTAATATACAATAGTCAGAAGATCAATATGATTAGTGTTGTATAACAAACTCATGGCTATAGAAGAATAATAGTAAATATAACCAAAATCAAAAGAAAATATGAGGATCTCTATCAACCTTACTCCAACTACTCCTAACTCCTTTCTTGACCTAAAATCATTAAAAATCAAATAATGAGCTAAATATACTAGCATTAATCAAAACTCAACCACTGCTTTCAATGCAAGAATATATATATATATATATATATATATATATATATATATATATATATATATATATATATATATATATCAACCATCATTTTATATAAGTAATAAAAATCTCCAAAAAGTAATAACAAAATTAATATATTCAATGAAGTCAAAATTCATAAGATAAAGTGTATTATCACCTAATGAGTCATGTAAATATGTTATGCTATATTGTATCAATATTAATATCAATTAAGCTATCAATATGTCAATCAATTTAATATACTATCTATAAGTTTAATGTATTATCTGATAAATATCATCATGAGTATAATTATGAAATGCAAGATATGACATGCAACTTTAATGTGATTTTTTCTTACATATGTTATCTATCATAGTCAATAATCTTTCAATCTCATATTAACTTTCATTTATTTTAACTATTTATTTTCATATGTGACTTTTAATAATCATTAAAGAGTCATCATACTCTACTAGTCGGCATAATTCAATTAATCATTTACAAGCTACAAATAGTATTACATCACCAACTTTTTATTTAAAGGAAAGCCCATCGGCCTACTCTCATACAAAGGAAATTATATTTTAAGAGCCAACACATATTTATGATAGTGTTAACAACCAGTCTTCTTATTTAAATGCAAAGGCTATCTTTTTTCTATGCAATATAAGTTAATATTATATACGAAATGCAGAAATTTATAAATAAAGAGAAATGTATCAAATTTTTATACAATATATTTATTTACCTTAAAAAAATTATATATTTTTTTAATTAATAAAAAATTAATATATTCTTGTCAAAATACTCATATTGATGAGATCTATATCACATACCAAAAGTTATGCGGTGAAAGCTAACCAATACAAATTTATCCTCATTTTTATGATAAAGAAAATATTAAATTGATTAAAAAATATCAAAAAAATAAAATTATTGAAATAAAAAATAGGGTAAAGGCTCCTTACAACTAGAAAAATTAATTTTCCAATTAGATCGACTGACAAAAATTACTTCACTACCTCAAAATCCATGCTTTATTTTTCTCTCTCCTCTCTTTTTTCTCTAAATCTCATTTTTATTTCTTTATTTGCCAAAATGGATTAAAAAATCATATTTAATAAATTTTGTAAAGTGAACCGTGATATTTATATTATTATATTATAATTAATTAATTATATAAATTAGTTAGTTTTAAATATGAAAAAGTATATAAATTATTTTATATCTTCAAATCTATAAGTTAAAAAATTATAGAAAAATATTCATAAAATAACTCATTTTATTTAAATTTTTTTGTAAAATTGGTTTACAAAACGGACACCTAACAGTTCCAAAATTATCATTTGTACTGATAGGTATCAATTTCTTAAGCATTTTCATCAGTGCCTAAAAATTATGAAAATTTTAATATACTTAAAACATAATAATATATATCTTTTGACAAATATGATTTTTAAACTTAGCTTATAATGATTCTTAAAATAATTTATTTATTTGGGTTAAAATATATGTTATTATAATATCCTCACCTTAAAAAAATGTTGCCCTCAATATTTTCACATACAAAATAGATCAATAAAGATAAATTCAATTCTTAAATTTGTCAAAAGAAATCAATACGATTTAAAACCAAAATCAAAACAAATAAATCAATTGAAATCCATTCAAAATCTTCAAAATAACGCATGCAATAAAATCATACTCACACATATCATTTAAGCATAATATACTATATAAATTATTAATAAATTAATTTAAGGACTGAAATTTTTACCAGTGGATCCACTAGGCACATTTCGATCCTCTTGCTAGATCAAACTATAAACTCTAGGTCGTACATGTGACAATATTAGTGTAGCGAACTATGTTGGTTCTCTTTGGCTTTTAACTACCTTTCTTCCATCTATACTACTCACAAGCCATTCATTGTAATATCTAGATCTCTGTGGGTCTCCGAAAGGATTCTGCTCGTGTGGTTTGAATGTAAAGAGTACGATCACACTGTCCTGTATGACAAAATGGTCGTAGGCCTTTACACCCGACACAAGCAGGCCGATGGAAGAGCAGATGAAGTTATAGATACAGTTAGCCATAGAGGATAGCGGCTTTCACCTACCAACCTCGATTGATAATAATATCTATAACCCAAAAGTTCACAAAATTTCCCCTATTCGATACATCAACACTGAATAGAGTTTATTTGATTGTAGGGATCGGTTTCCTACGGGCGCAAGCCCCCGTAGGTAATTACATCTTAAGTCTTGACTTAGGAAAATTCTCGATTAAGGATGTTAGATTATCTTCTCCAAATGGGTTTAGTGCAAAGGGGTTTCTAGGCTTTCCTAATCAAAGAGAATGTCCCAATTTGGCTCAATCAGATCACACATGGTTCAGTCAACATTCGGCCGTTCTAAAGAAGAGAAAACTGGAGAAAAGAAAGAGGTCACGCATCTCAAGCAAAACATGAGAGAAAGAGGGAGGTGGCGTCATCTATGTGACGCGGATGGGTATGATTTATAGCCTCCGAAAGAATGGAGAACTTACCCACCAATAAGGTGTATATAGGTACACTTGTACCACTCACCTTTAGACCCTAAATCTATAAAAATGTAGTGTTGTACACACAACACTAGCATCTACGACCTAGCTAATGCAATCCTGGACTTATTCCTTGCCTGATAAAGAAAGCCAGCTAAAGCCACCTAATCGTATAAAATCCATGCTGTCCAGTCCATATGAAAGATAGGAGGGTAGTTTAGACATTGGAATTTGGGATCGACAACTAGAGAAATTCCTAAGTGATCCCACACTTATGAGTGATATAATACTCCTAAAACTAATGCAATTAAATTTTGATTTTAATTAGTTACTAATGCAATTTATGCTAGTTAAAAGTCTCCAAATTAGGGATGTATAAAATTTTAAAAAGGCCTACAAAAATAATTTTTGAGAATGACTAAACTTCCCCAGGTCCGGCACTTCATCCTCATAGGCTAGATTATACGGACTCTATCCGCAGGCGGGGAAGTTTGTCTAAAAGAAGAGAGAATGTGTGTATGCGATCCCGGACGATTCTGGCTATTTCTTAGAATCGTTATATTTCTATGTGAGTTAATCTTAAAATTTTATTTAATAATTATGAGTAGAAGAATTTTTATTCCTAAAAGAGCCTAACGGTCAGACACAAACATATGCAAGAAAGAAACCTATAAAAAGCATGCCAGTTCTACTGCGCAAACAAAGTAAAGAAAAACACAAAGCAATAAAATCCCACGAAAAAGAATGTCCATGATAAGTGCCATTCAATATTACATCACAGAGTACAGTAAAGTAATGGTGGCCGGGCTCCGCCGACAATAACCCGGGAATGACGCAAATCTTTAAAATGATGCATTTTACATCTTCAGTCTTTTTCTTGATTCGTCTATGGATCATCTTCTCTCCTTCTAGCTCCTCGTAGTAGGTCCTCCAAAAGGATGCCCAAATGAAAAAGGAAACCCCCTTGTAGGAGTTTTCTTTTCCCTTTGGACTCCTATTCATTTATAAATGCCCCGTTTTAATGATTTTCACAATAATTACTATCAAATACATTACATTATTGAAAATAGAAAAAAAATCTAGACTCTCCTACAGGGGTTATCCTAAGCAGTTATAAAAAAAAACTCATCCCAGAAAAATCGTCCACGCAGTTATATATGAATGAAAATGCAAAAAAAGAAATCACACTTTGTCGTGCTCTGATTATTGGGGGCTAAGCAGCTGAAGCAAGTACCTAAAGCAGTTATACATGATATTATCATTAATTTTAGCCCCCTTTAGCGCTGTCTAAGTACGGCCACCTGCAGAAAGATAGCATTAGTATGAAAAAGCGTACCTAACCTATGGGTATTCTAACGCTCACAAAAACAGTGCAGAAAAGAAAAGAACAGAAAAAGCGTCACAGGAAAACATCACAGAAAAGCTACAACAGGTAGCAAAAATAACCAGCACTCAAGTCACATGCAAAGCGTCACAGTACAGCACATAAAAGAAAAGTAGAACAACAACCTAACCTAAAGCTAATAGTCGTGTCCTATCAAACTCATCTAAGTGTGTGTAAGCTGTGTGATTTTGGTAGGTCTTATATGGGATAGTTTAGTTAGAGTTGTTTGTATTTTTTTATATTTGTTAAAAGGGGCAAAAGAGAATTTTAGTTACAATTCAAATCTTAGTATTTTAGGATTGATTTTAAATGTTTTATTTTAGTGTTTGATTAATTATCACATTTGTTTCACACCGAGGCCGTGAGGTTTATTTCACCCTCCTTGGGGCTAACTTAATAACCTCGTAGGCCTGGGTTACCCAGTGATAATTAACTTAGTTTGATTATTGTAGTTTGTTATGAAAAGAAAAGAAAGAGGTAGATTAAGTATTTTATTAGTCACATTTGTTGGTTGATTTTAGAAATTATTCTAAGGTTTGATATTTATAAGTATCTTATCCTAATGAATTTTAATTTAGTATTTGATCTCCTAATTAAATCTACCGCTTTTAAATCTTAGGTGGGTTAAAAGTTAATTATTAGATTAGTTGAATTGATTTAGGTTTATATTTTAGATTTAGAATTCAATAATTACAAATGTTAATAATAAATTGATTAAGAATTAAATGTTTTAATAGGTTTTTAGAAATTAGATTAAAATTGGTTTGTTGATTATTAGTGGATTAAAGAAAAGTCAAAATCTAGGAAAACATGTCACTAAGTTTTTGTTTTAAAAGTCTCTATCCTATAAGGAACATGCATCCTAAGTCTATGTTTTCTAAGACTCGGTCTTTAATTTTTGTCCTTAGATGTCACTAGTGTTGTAGGACTAAAAGTGTTGTTGTTTTTCTAATTCCTAAGACTTCTACACGGATGTCACGGGATTTTAGGGATCTAAAAAAAAAGTAAAGCAATCCTAATTATAATTGAAGTTTCTACAAGTCCCTAAGGGTAGGATGCGTACAATCAACTAGGCCCCTAAAGGTTTTCTAAGTTTTTAGAAAGCTTACAGCACCGGGGGCTATGACCCGGTGGTTCCGCCCGTAGCGCCCCTACCGGAATGAATAGGGGCGACTGATGCTCGGATCCGATTGTCCTAGCTCCTTCCCCAAAATGCTCCAGCGCTCCTTGTCCATCGCTTTCCAAAACTCACCTCGCAAGACATATAAAAGATATGTATTAGAGCAGTTTTATAAACAAATAATTATATAAGAAAATGAAAATGCAATAAGAAAAAGAACGTACCTTTTATTTACCGGTTCAGCTACTTGTGTTTCGGGTTTTCCTCATTTTTGCAAATGCGTAGTGTCAAAGCACGAAAGAAACAACAAAGAAAGCTAACGGTGAAGTAAAAGACAACTAAAAGCAACTAAAAGAAAAATAATGAAAATCGTATATAAAATGGATGTAGGCATTGTTGTTTTGAACACACTTCTTTAAAGGCAAGTGTATCCTAAAGCAACATCAACAATGCCCTTTAATGTTCCCACAATCCAAATGAGGCACTTGATACAAATCCAACTCTACTACCCAACACATTCTAAACAAATCTTATATCAACTAAGGGGATACAAATTCCCAACTCTAAATCCAAATTAAGAATCTCTTTTATTTTGTATTTCTCCCAAAATTCTATATTTCTTTTCTATAGAAGCTAACACTAAATGAATCTAACTCAAACAAGTAAGAACTATCTTACTCCCAAAAGGATACTAAAGACTTTCCAATCTAAAGCTCCATAATACCTCAAACTCCAAAATTCATCTTATAGAAAGAAAACACTAAGGGAATCTAACCCAAAATTACCTAAAGCTTTAAACCCCAAAATTCCTCCTTAGAAATAACCCCTAAGAGAATTTAATTCAAATAGGAAAGCACTAACTACCCCCCCAAAAGGAACTAAGAGATCCTACTACACAAATTCAATCATAAAATTATACCTCTCAAAACAACTTGCAAGGACCTCTAAATGATCTACCACACATGTCCTCCCAAAAGTTATCTACCCAAAATCTCCTTTTCTTTCATTTTGTTTTGACACAAAATCCTACCCAATAACCTATAATCAAGTGCCTCCTTTCATTTGGAGTGGGGTAGACTTGTGGAAGTTTTTCAATGAACGGACACTATAAAAGCCCTTCATCAAAGAAACATTCACAAGACAAAATCACAAAATCTCGATACAAAATAATTCACAAAACTCATTAGAAATCTTCTTGACGCAAAATAATTCGCGAAGCCTTTTGCAAAACTTACAACCATAGAATGATTCACAAAATCTTTCAATACGAAATAATTCATAAAACCTTCCAAATCATCCTCATTCTCTTTTTTTTTAAACGAATAAATACAAGCAAAAAGACTATTCAATCTTCCCAACCCAAACTTTATAGAAATCTAGAAATCCACAAATGCATGCCACTCTAGATACTAACGGAAGAAGAAATAAACTAGTCTCCAATCATAAATACATGAACCATCATTGCCAATCATATATGTGATATTGAGAAATACTTATAAGTTCAAACTTCTCCAAACATGAAAGTAGACAAATGCTTGTATGACATCAAAAAGATAAATGTAATTGCAAGTAAGAGGGACAAAAGACATATATTTCCATGAGATAAATTAGAGAAACTAACTATATAATCATTCAACCCTTCTCCCTCTTCTATGCTCAAACATGAATGAACAAGAATAAAATTACATACCACAAGACTTTCCAAACTTAACACCTATGCCAAATGTACTTAGAAAAGAGAAAGGAAATCTTATGTCATTATTTTGTTCCCAAAGATCAAGGAAAGAGAGCATGATATCATCATAATACAACATGGGTCTAAGATATGAAAGTATAAGTTTAAAACATGAGTCATGTAACTATTTTCTAACAAATTTCTAGTTTCCACTCATAAGCTAGCAAATATCTTCAAAGGCATTTTGACATACATTTGTAAGCTTATTTTAATAGTATCAACCATATAACTTTGCAAATGTTTTAGTGGATATCAACTATACTCCTTCAAAATTCATCCATGACTTTGAGTACAAAGTCATGCTAACCATGCTTCAATCATTCATGTTCTAAGATATATGCAAAATGAACTTTACTACAACATTAGCAAGAAGTTTAAACCTTGTAAAGGATGGGTGATCCTAAATTTTCTCATGCTCGAATATTTTTCAACACAACAATTGTTTTCTCTTTGGAAAGCCTTAACAAAGAAAAGCAACTCATGTTTGAAACTACACTTCAAAAGTATATAGCAATCATGTTTTTTTTTTTTAGTACTCATGTAAATGCTTGAATCATGACAATTTTCCCAATGATTTATATCCAACATTATAGTAAAGAACACGAAGGATTATACATGAAACTTTCATGCTAAACACACTTTTAAAGCTCTAGAAGATGTTTGACCAGAAACAAAAAAGGTGCTTATAAACCTCATGAATGAGAACTAACCAAAGAAGCCACTCTTCCTTCTCTTTTTTAAATTTCAGTTGCAAACATCTATGTAATATATTAGCAATACTTCAAAATGAAAGATGCCCTCGTACAAAGTTTCAATGTATATCAAACAATTTTGATCTTATCCAACGACATTCATAAACCACTTGATGTGCAATCCTTACAAAGTCATATAAAGTGAGTTGGCATGAAAATCATGTTTTATACATTCACTAAATTGAACTCAACCAATTAATTTCTCAAAAAGAGAAAAGAAAAGAGACTTCACACATAAATACTTTCACAATCATTAGCAAAACACCTTTATACATTAACTTTGCATGTACTGATAACTAAGAAATGGGATGAGTTGAGTTACCCAACCAAGCTACCAAACCTCATATAGCCCAAAACTAACTATATCTATAAAAAAAACAAACCTCACGAGTATATGCAAACAACATAGAATAGAGATACCCACTTGCTACATATTTCATGCTAAATTTATTTATAGCAACAAGTTTTATTAGCAAAGAAAAAGTAAGGTGATGAGCATCAAAGACATGGAGTTCCATATAAGCATAAAGCATTGTTTCGTATTCTCTTTTCACCAAATCAAGATATGAAACTAAACATTCATGATACCAATCTAAATCTCCTAACGGAATCAAGTATTTTTTTTTAATGACATTCTACCAAACGCTTGATTGAATAGCTTCACATGCTAATGATTCATTTCAAAAAAAAAACAAAGTAAATCAACAAGTTGGATGGAAGTGTAGAACAACGAATTATGAAGAAATCTACCATTGTCATCACAAACTATTAAAGGATTTAGCATAATGAATGAATAAACTCACTTAGAAATTAATGAGATTAGGAGTGTAATGACATATACACCCCCAAAACCCCCACAAAAACTACTTGAAATTCATCCAAATTCATTCACAATATCGTTATTTAAAAGAACTTTAAACACTACAATAAGGAGATTTTGGAATGAATTTCACAAGCATAAATATGTAAAACAACATGGCTCAAAGCTTCATGATTCATTAATCAAATATCCCAAATCCTTTCTTGAGGGCATTTCATTGAACACCTCATATGCATGGTCTAATGAAGAAATGACATAACCTCTTTATAAGCCTTCAAAGTTCACACCTAAAACTTCTAAGAGGTATAGCATGAATCATAGAATAAGTTTGACATGTTATTGTTCACTTTCAAATACCAAGTCATTTTGTTTACATCTCATGGAACCACTCATGATTATCATCATTCTTCCACATTTCCAAAAAAAAAAAAAACATTGAGGCATCATTGGATGACCAAACAAATATAGTAAAACTAGGCAACAGTGAACGATAATGGATGCTTTATCAAACTAATTGTGAAAGAAATTAGAAATCAAACTCTTTCAACTTACATTAACTAGACATAGAGAAGAAAGAAGGAAAGGGAAGCAACCCAAGAATGAAAGAAGAAGAAATATGGAAGAGAAATAGAGTAAGGGAAGAGAAGAAGAGGAAAGTAAAAGGATAAAGAAGAGGAGAGAGGGGAAGAAGAAGAAAATACTCACCTTGCAAAGAGAGGGAGCCCAAGAACATCTAGGCGTCGGGCTCAGGTTTCGCGAATAGGAAGGCCGACGTCGGGCTCGATCGAGCTTCGTGAACAGGAAGGCTGGCGTCGTCGAGCTGGCTTCGGGCTCGGGACGGCGAGCTGGCTTCGGGCTCGGGACGGAAGGGCTAGCCGGCGGAGAAGGTCCTGGGCTATGCGAAATCGAGAGGGAGAGAGGGGTTTCTTACGTGAGAGGGAGGCGTGGCCTCTTTGATTCACGAACGAGAGAGCGAGGGAGAGCCGGGGAGTGAGATCCAGAGCGTGAGGGAAAGGGGGGGAGTTCGGGTTCTGGAGAGGGAGTTTTTTTTCTTTGGGATCGGAAGAGAGAGCGTGAGCGTGAGATGCCGAGAGAGAAGGCCTTCGTCTTGAGGAAATACACGCCATCACCGAGAAAGGAAGTCCGCCAATTTACATATACCATTCCAGTCGTCCGAATTCACACGAATAGGCCCATTTTCTGCTTCGTATCTCTGCCTTGTCTGCGGGAGATCGCCAGCATCCGGGGAAGAGGACCACACCAACTGCCCATTTAATCAGGACCGCTCGATCGAATTCCTGATATGAGCACCAGATTTGAATTCAGAGAAAAGCGAATTGGAGTTTAATTAAAATTATTTTAGGCTAAATTAGGTCAGATTTGATTTCAAATTAAACTTAACTTGGGTCAGATCGAAAGAACTCGGACTCGACGCGGCTCGACTAGAATAATTTAATGAAAATAAGACTGGGATTAATGCCGATTAAACTCAAATGTTTCTCGATGAGGTTCGCGGACATCGATCGAGTTTAATTAAACTTAGTCTGGCCTAATTCAACTCGATTCGAGTTAACTCGAGCTTGAATTTAGTTCGACGGGGTTCGATTAAATTGTTCGAAGATCCTCGAAGGCGCTCGTACGAAAAACGAGGTCAACAATCTCATGGTCCTCTTTTTACAACCTTATATGCCTTGCTCCCCTCTGAATCCGGATCAGGTCCCCTATTGCTATAGTGGATAATCAATCATTTGGTGTCCTCACTGCCCACATCTAAAACACTATCCAGTTATTAAAAAAATAATCCATTATGTCTCTTACCACACCGGGCACACTCCAATACACCCACATTGGACCATATGCAAATCCCCTCATATTGTGTGAAAATCTGCCTCTTTTCATTGTTCTCCCTCCTAATTATGTTATCTCCCGATCTCTTCTTGCTCATATCCTATACGAACAATGGAATAACCAAGTCATTCTCCATTAGTCTCACTCTCCCAATCAGCTCCAAAAACACCTGAATCCTCAATGGTACAAGTGGATGTCTTAATTCATCCTTTAATCCTTTTGAAACATATAACATCTTTCATCAGTAATACTAACCAATTAAGGCGCATACCTGTCATATTCCCCTGCTCCAGTCCCATGAAAGTCTCATGTATACGCGGTCGGGCTAATAGAGGTACAAAGTAGTCTTTGAAGATAGTAACAAACTCTATCCAAGTGATCTCTGCTTTCATCTTTTTTTGAAATTTCTCTCTCTACTGTTCAATTCACCATCTCTTAGCTTATCTTTCAAATAGGAACATTGCAAGTGGTACTTTTTTATTCTATGGGCATTTCACACTATCAAATATCTTCTTTATTCTTAATAACCAGTCCTCTGCTACTTGTGACTATATATCTCCCTTAAATAATAAGGGTTTCAACTTATAAAACATATGTAGATTCTTGTCTTATTTTGATTCCTTAAGTCCCATCTATCTACTCTGAGCATCACTCATAACATGTGTAAGCATGCTAGCTAGCTGCTACATAAAAATTATTAAAACTCACTTGAGTTGCTGCTGTTGTACTCTATCCATTCTATGTATCTTGATAGATAGTGTTGATCTATCCATTGATAAAAGTCTCTTTCCTAATCAATAACACACACTCAATATATAATTCAATCAATTAAATACAAAAATGACAAATTTATACTACCCAACTTCTACCCCACTCATAAATCAAATAGTTATATTTTAATTCTTCCAACAACCGCTCTCATACTAATTTGTAATGCCCCGTAATCAAATTTGAAAGTATTGTTTATTTTATCTTCTGAATTAATCAACCAGAGTGTCTATAAATTATCACAGTAATAAATTTACATCCATAAAAAGTAAATAATAATCATATACCTCAAAAGTATTTCATTATATTTCCAAAATTAATATATAATAGTTAGGAGATCAATATAATTACTAATCTATTACAACATTTGACTACAAAAGAATTAGAGAGAAAAAAAAATCGAGAATCTCTACCAACCTCACTCCAATTGATCCTGATCCTTTCCCTAACTTGAAAACATTAAAATCACATAATGAGCTAAAAAGCCCAACAATAATCAATACTCTATCACTGTTTTCAGTATTAAGCAAAATAATTAATATGTACATTTCAATTTTAGTCAATATCAATTATAACTTTATATAAATAATAAAAAATAATATAAATTATTTTATATATTCAAATCTATATATTCAAAAATTATAGAAAAATATTTATAAAATAGCTCATTTTATTCATAAAAATTCTTGTGAAATCAGTTTATAAAAAGGACACTTGACAGTCCCAAAATCATTACTTGTACTGACATGTGTCAATTTCTTAATCATTTTCATCTGTGCCAAAAAATTATGAAAAAAATATTGGCTTAACACCGCAATGCCGCATGCAGAAATCAGATCTACTGGAGAATAATGACACCAATGCCGTGGCGGCGATGTTTGAAGCCGCAGTGCTCTCAATTAATCCTAGCACTGCAATGCTCACATGTACATCGCCGAAGTGCTTTAGTTCAATTAGCAATTAAAAAATTTATATTTTCATTTAAAATGTTTTCCGTATCTTTGAGTTATTACAATTTGGATGAGTGTAAAATGAATGCATGACTTCACTTTTTTTTGTTTGGTTTGAAATGATGTGAATGCAATTTAAAGTGTAAAAAGATTGTGGTTGGCGATAGCCGGTTGCCAGTGGTGACGGTCGACAAAAGAGGGTGGCGAATGATGCCTTGCGGTGGATGACGGGCTATTATGACGGAGATGGAGGAAGGTACCGGTGGTAGTGGTTGGAGGAGAGCCACGGTGGTTGACGGTGGTGGTGGTGGTCAAAGGAGGAAGGGAATGACATAGGTGTCAATGTGATACGTTAATGGTATTTAGAAATTGCCCAAATCTTAGGAATTCCAAATATATCAAAAATGTACAAATTAACGTATTTAAACATTCCTTTAATATTTTATATTCATTTTACTTCAAATCAAATACTAAAAATTTTACATTTAAAATACTTTAACTCCTAAATACAGCATAACAAACACCCCTTAACATTTACTCCGCATTTGTCTTTATTCTCACAAAAGATCCGAAATTTAAGAAACCCCCTATGTAATTTAATTAATTCCATTACCAAACAGAAAACTAGGTACATAATAATCAGTTCGATAGTCTAAATCATTCCTGTTCCATCTGGTTCTCCTCAGTTCCCATTCTCTCCTCAGTTCCGAGCTCTCGTCGAGCTCGTCGTGCAAATCCGTCCTCAAAGCTCTAAAAATGCTTTGCTCGATCTCCACCTCGAGGTCTAGCCCCAGTTGGCTCGATCGCCTCCATGCCTCCAAGGGCTTCACCGTCCCCTCGGATCTCGATCTCGACCACTTTCTCCAATCCAACTCCAACCCTATGGCCACTCCTTCGAGCCGAGATGCCATCGATGCCCTTCCCTGCGGGAAGAAGCTGCAGTCCCAGAAGAGGATCGTCTTCGATAAGGAGCAGCGCCTGTTCGATCTGATGAGCAACGTTCTCTCCGAGCTCTTCGTTATGGGAGAGCCGCGGGACTCAGCTGCAAGGCTGAAAGGGGCGCGGAAGCAGCTGAATCCTAGGGCGTGCGTGCTCTCAGCCTCGGCCAGCGCGGATGGTGGGGCTTCGGCGATGTCACCTCCCAGCGCGGACAACAGCATTGCCGAGGCGAAGAGGGATCGGAAGAAGATAAAGAGGATGCGGGCGAACCCAGGGCATGCAGCAGGCTCGGATCCGTCCGTCTACACTGGCACAGTTGTGACGGTGATCGATACGAGCTCACCGGGCTGGAAGTCGGAGAAGCATTTTAGGAAGGGAATGGCGTGGAAAGGAAAGGAGAAGAAGGTGTTGAATGTAAGCAGGAAGAAGAGGAAACTGGGCTTGGTGGAGAAGTTGATTGTTGAGAAGGAGAGGGCAGAGAGGATGCGGCCTCTGGCCGAGTTGAAAGGACGGGAGCAGAACGAGAATGTGGAGTCGCAGAATGAAGTAAGTGATTTCGTATATTTCGTTTTGACATATCTGCTTCTCTCATGATTTTTTGACACTTGATTGGCTGCCATTACCTTGTCGTATCTTTACTTCATTGGAAATTTAGGCTTCTTTTGGGACGTAAAATAAGGTTAATTGTTAGTATTAATTGAATAATGATTAATTCACTTTAATGAACTTTTAACTTATTGAATTATGAAAAATAAACTCAATTACTTTTCAAAGATGAGTGTGTAAAGGTAAAGTTAATTGTTTTGAAAAATATAAGCTTAATTTTGATTTTGAACTTTATGGCAATTATTTATTTTATTGAAATTTAGATTTACTTTAAATTCACTTATAAAAATGGGATAGAATTTGTTGTATGTTTCATTCCACAAGAAAGGATTTTATACAAGTATGGGGGAAGTTTTGGTAGGAAATATACAAGAATTAGGGAATGAAAAATAAATATATAATTAATCATAACTAGGAAAGTTCATGATTGATGAGACTTAATATTAATCCCATAGATAAGTGAGGTGGCATAAATCAAATAATGAAGGTGTCAGGAGATATAAATTTTGCCTTTTATATGTTTGTTTGCATTTTATGCTAGATGTTGATTTGTATGTGGAGCACTCCCTATAAATAAAGTCATTCAATATAGGTTTTGATGCCAAGTTCTCACATAGGTGGTAGATTAGGCTATGTGGTGGAGGCAACTAGTTAGAGTTAAGTGCATAATATCATATACTTTTCACAAAAAATGCAATAATTTTTAATTTTGTCATCAATTTTATGCTAGATGTTTCTTTGGAGTTGAGTCAATTTACCAATCTGCCTCTCGAATAGTAGATCAACTTGTATCTTGGTTTACTATGCCTATATAAATTAGCCCATAATCTTATTCATTCTCACTGATTTCTACTGCATTTTCTCTTCGTTATTGCTATTTTTGTTGTATGGAGATTGAATTTTTATTAAATTGGTATTAGAGCATGATTTGAGACCTATGGCGTCGAAGAAAGTGGATACTTTGGAAGAAAAATTAGAAGGAGAAGTTGGCAAACTCAAATCTGAAATTGAATGGATGTCATCCATGGAGGATGGTTTTCTAACCTAGAGGACATGATGAAGAAAAAATTGGAGCTTTACACCCAACCAGTAACATAAGAGGCAAGAGCATGGGCGGGTGGCTAAAGAAGTGGGGAAACCCTAATATCGGCACAATGGGAGATGATCCAGAGGTGAAAATCTTGGTCGACAGGGAAATATGCCACCACTTGAACCGATAATTAGGAGGAAAATGAGAGAAGGATATGCATGAGGAGAAATTGGGAGAAAGAAACAACGAAGAATGATTTTGAGGAAGAGGATATCTATGAAAGGAGGAGTGGTGGGAGAGAACAATGGAGATATCACAATAATTGCCACATGGGAGGAGTCAGAGGTAGAAGAGGAAATTGGGATGAAAATGAAGGGGATCCAAGAGTGGGGAAGATGAAGATGCCAGTTTTTGTGGGAGAAGATGCTCATGGGTGGATCTATAGGGTGGAACACTATTTAAGTGCAATTCAGGCTTAGAACGAATCGAGGAGGATGCCTCTAGTAGCTCTTGCGAGGCATAAGCCTTGAATTGTTTGAGGCGTGCCTCGCTCATTTACGGGAGGCGTTCGCCTCAGTAGAACGAGTAAAAATAAATTTTAAAACTTAAACCTAACCTTTAAACCTTGGTTCACCTTGTTGTACTCTTCGACTTTGTCTGCTGCACGTAATGTAGTGTTTTGAACGAGTCGCTAACAACTTTTTTTCCTTTGTTGACGACATAACCTGTTCAATCGAAAGTCAAAATAGTGCGACAATGTTCCTTATTCGATAGAAAGTCTTGTAAGTTCGACGACGCCCTTTCTGTTGGATTAAAAATAAGGACACGTAAGGTAGACTTTTAAACGATTCACTCAAAGCTTCTTCGCCTTTGTCGACGATGTTCCCTGTTCAATCGGTAGTCAGAGCAGTTCGATGACGCTCCCTGTTGGATCAAAAGTCACGTAAGTTGGATGGCACCTTTTCTGTTGAATCGAAAGTCACGTAAGGTTCCGCCCTTTCACGCACGCCTCCTATTTTATTAAATATTTAAATGGTTTATTAACTTTTATTATCATCACAAGTAGCAGAACCAACAAACTTATCTCAACTATTTTCAGTCAATTTAAATTTTTGTTTCCTATATTAAAATTTATTATTAAGTTATTATACAATAAAAATCTTCAGTTTGATTTTACACAATTTTCTAATTTTGAGCCTTATGTCTCACCTCACAAATGTAAAACTCCACAATATACAATTGCACAATTTTAAACATTGGGGTGGAGAGGTACTTTGCGGTGAATCGGCTGATGGAGGAGGAGAGACTCACGGTGGTGGCTCTATGCTTGGAGAGGAAGCTCTTGTCTTGGTATCAATGGAGATATATGAGAGATCCAATTCAATTGTGGGGCAAGTTAAAAAATAGTTTATTAGAACATTTTTGAATCAGTTGGAAAGGAGACTTCTACGAGTAGTTCTTTGTTCTAGTTCAGGAAGGGACAATGATGGATTATCGGGAGAGGTTTGAGTATCTTTCTAGTCGATTAGGGAGGCTATATGAGATAGTGTTGGAAGAGAATTTCATGAAGGGGCTCAAGCCAAATATCAAGATTGTTGTTCGGTTATTGAGGCCACGAGGGTTGGTGGAGGCTATGAAGCTAGTTTAGTTGGTGGATGACAAAAAATCACTTGAGAGAAGCAGCTAGGGCACCAATACGGGAGTTTAATTGAAAGTTTTTTTAACAGTTGAGTCTTCTAGAGCATCTCCAATTTTATGATTAAATTTCACTGGGCTCTTGATAGACTTGTGTCCCAAATTCCCTACTTTTTTAATAGGTGCTATGTATTTTTTGTGATATAAAGATCTCATGACAAAAGCATGCAATTTCAATGTCAAGGAAATGCTTTATCTTACTTACTTATATGAGCTCAAATTCTTGGAGCAACCTCCGTTGCTGTCATTATACCTTCCAAGTCTTTATTAGTTATGATGATTTTGTCAACATAAACTAGCAGTGACGAGATCCCCATAAAGCAAGGTTTAAAAAGGTAAAATTGGAAATTAAAGCATTTTGTCTTAGTGAGGTGAGGTGTAAGCCTTTAAAAAAAACTCCTAAAATTTCAAATAATTCATAAAAGTGATAAAATGAACTAAATAATTGAAATTTTTATTTGATTCAACATCATGAATATATAAACAACAATTAGGGAATGAAAAATAAGCACATAATTAATTACAATTAGGATAATCGATGGATTGCTGAGATGGCAACAATAATCCTACGAATCAATGAGGCGTCATTATGTGAATAATTCCATGTGATTACGGAAGTAGGGGAGGATATATATTAGGCTAAATTAATTGATGGAATTTCATTTTTCCACATTAACTTTTCTTAATTATGTAATGGTAGACTTAATCATTTTGAAAAGATAAGGTTAAAACATAATCTTAATTGTGATTATAAATCTAATGATATTTATATTTACTTTAATAAACTTTAATTCTATTTTTATTTAAATTTACTTAATTATCGTGAGAGCTCAACATTCACTCGGCCAAGCTTAAAATTGCTAGTTAAATGATGTCAACATAGACTATTTGATTGGGCGTAAAGGCTTAATTTAATTTGACTTACATTTGAATTAAGCCTCATCCAAACATGCCTTATGAATTTCTACGCTTGATGGTGATGATAAAGAACTTCTTATTTCATTATGTGGTCTAAATAGTCCTCATGAATGGTTCTTGTGAGGTCCAATTTTGATAAACAAATCATTCCAAGGTTTTGAAATTTTAGGCGCTGGTGTTTATGGTTGATGGACTGGCTGAGTTGGTCTAGCCAATTAACTCTACCCCAGCAAGGGGGACGGTTTAGCTGATGGGAAGAAGAGACTTGTGGGCCCCACTAGTGTGGGACGCCGGCAAGGAGAGAGAGGGGGGCTCATAGAGGATTACAATTACCTTTAATTACTTATCATAGAAAACAAAAATTGGGAATGCATTAGGAATGTTAGTTAGGGAGAGAGGGATGATTTTAATCATATTTGGAAGGGAATTAGAAAGTTTTATTTAGGGAAAAATAACTGATTTGAATTTAGATTTGGGAGGCAATTAGGAAAGTTTATTTAGGATTAATTATGTTGTTTTATTTTCATTATGTGATTTATTATTGTGGAGTAATTTTCTTTGGAGTTGTTACTAGCGGTGCCTAGGGTTTGTGGAGAGTTGATTTACCTCTCAAATGGTAGATTAACTTGTATCTTGGTTGTTGTGCTGATATCAATAAAATTAGCTCATAATCTTATTCTTTCTTACTAATTTCTACTGCGTTTTCACTTCATTAATGTTGATTTTTTTGTTATGTGGAGGTCGGATTCGTATCAAATTGGTATTAGAGCACCTTTTTTTGGACCTATGGCGGCTAAAGAAGGTTGATGCACTTGAGGAGACGCTTGATGGGAAGTTGAAAATTTGAAATATGAATTCAGAGAGCGAATTTTAGCATTTGAGAGCAGATTTTCGAATCTAGAAGAGATGATGAAAATGATGTTAGAGTTTCAAACCAAGACGACATCATCGGAGGCAAGAGCACTGTTGACTAGATAAGAAAGTGGGGAAAACCCTAATGTAGGGACAATCGGGAGGTGAAAATTTTGGGGCAAGAAGAGGAGATGACACATTCGGAGCCACTTCCAAGGAGGGGAATGGGTAAAGGGTATGACCGATGAAGAAATTGGGATAGTGAAGATCGGTGAGCTCATTTGGGGTAGAGAGAAACATGGAGGGATCACAATACCCTCTAAACTAAAGGAGGAAGAATCAATTGTGGTAGTGACGATCTTATGGTGAGAAAGTTGCTGGTTTTACTTTTGAGGGAGAAGATGCTCATGTGTGGATTTATAGGGTAGAGCAATATTTTGCTGTAAATGGGTTGACAGAAGATGAAAAACTCACCGCAACAGCTCTATGTTTGGAGGGGAAGGCTCTATTCTGGTACTGGTGGAGAGATTTGTGAGATCCGATTGGATCATGGAGGGATTTAAAACATTGTCTACTAGAACATTTCCAAACCAGTCAGGAATGAGACTTTTATAAACAGTTCTTTACTCTGGTGCAGGAGGGGATGATAATAGAGTATTGGGAGAAGTTCGAGTACTTTTCAAGCCGATTGGGAAGGTTGTTAGAGATTGTGCTAGAGAGGAAACTTATGAATGGGGCTCAAGCCTGATATTCGAGTAACTATTCAAGTACTAAAACCACGTGGCTTAGGGGAGGCCATGAAGTAGCCCAGCTTGTAGAGGATAAGAACTCCTTGGAGAGGAGCAGCCATAGCAATAGTCTGGGAGTCTCTTATCGCACAATCACTACATTTCTGGCACTAAAGGTGCCATACAGTGTCTATTCAGAAGGAAGTCCCAAGGGATAAAGGTCAGGGAGAACGACCATGGGGAAACTTCAAGAGGTTGACTGTGTCATAAATTCAGGAGAAGAAGGCCAAGGTTTATGCTTTATGTATGATGAGAACTTCGCTCCAGGCCATTGTTTTAAGGACTGTTCTTTATAGGTCATAATAGTCTGTGATGAGGAGGAAGATGCTACAAAGGAGGAAGTAGAGGAGGAATATGATCACCTACACTTAGATGTTGTAGAGGTAACCCTTAACTCAGTGGCTGGGCCCACACTGAACCACATCATAAATGTTAAGGGGAGGATCGGGCATCAGGAGGTGGTAGTACTGGTGAATAGTAGAGCTACCCACAACTTCATTTCCAACAAGATGGTGGATCAGTTGGGACTGAAATTAGTGGAGATGGGGGGCTTTGGGGTTATACTATGAGTAGGAAAAGTAGAGAGAAGAATTTGTAAAGGGGTGATCCTAATTCTTCTAGAGATTCAGGTATTGGAATATTTCTACAATTGGATTTGTGGAGCACAAATGTGATACTAGGAATGAATTGTTTGCAGAAGTTGGGGGAGACCAAAACTGATTAGAAGGCTGAAGGCTCTAACGATGGAGTTCAAGGTTTAGGGGAGGAGAGTGGTTATTAGAGGGGATCCTAACTTGTCCAAAATTATGGTTTCACTCAAAAGAATGGTGACGGAAATCCATAGTGAAGGAGTGAGATTTTTTGTGGATCTACAAAATTTTGAAGGAGAAGAGGATGGGGAGAAGATATAATATCATGCATGGTTCAACCACTCCTACAATAATATCAAGAGGTGGTCGCCTACATGAAATTTCGAAATCCATAGTGTCGGATAGAGACAAGATGTTCCTGAGCCATTTTTGAAGAGAATTATTCAGGATGTAGGGAATCGTTTTGAAGAGGAAAGTGGAACATACCATCCACAGACTGATGGATAGACCGAGGTGATGAACATGAGTGTTGAGACTTATTTGAGATGTTTTGTATCATAAACATCCAAGACCTGGGTGAAGTGGTTACCTTGGGCCGAGTATTGGTATAATACATCATATCATAGTGCAACTCAGACTACACCCTTCAAAATCCTTTATTGCAGAGACCCTCCTCTCCTGATATTCTATGAGACCAAGAGCCCTCCAATTTCATCAGTGGAATGACAGTGGGAGGAATGAGATAGGATATTGGGAGATGTAAAAGGGGCACCTACTGTGGACACAATAAATTATAAAGAAGCAGTATGATTGTCATAGAAGGGGTCTGCAATTTGAGGTGGGTGATAAGGTGTATTTGAAGATTCCATCCTACATATAGAAAACTTTAGCTCGAAGAAGAAATGAAAAGTTATCTCCATGGTACTATGTGCCTTATGCACTTGTGCAGAGGATTGGTGCTGTGACGTATCATTTTTAGCTACCTCCTACCTCCACCATACACTAAATATTCCATGTGTTCCAATTGAGGATAGTTTTTGATGATCATAGTCCATAAACAATGCTGTCGATGACCTTGATAAAAGAAATGGAGGTGATCCTAGAGCTAATGGAAGTGAGATGAGTTTGCTTGACAATCAGAGGAGCTAGAGAAGTTTTGATTGAGTGGAAGGATCTGCCCGACTATGAAGCAACATGGGAATCATACCAGATTATTTAACAACAATTTCTTTCTTTTCGTCTTGAGGGCATGATGACTCTTTGGGAGGGGAGTATTGATGGACTGGCTGAGGTGCCAGCCAATCAACCCGGCCCCAATAAGGGGGGCCAATCTAGGTTGCGAGCAGAAGAGCCCTATGGGCCCACTAGTGTGAGAGGTGGGCAAGGAGAGAAGGGGACTCAAAGGGGATTAATTCTACTTTAATTCTTTACCATAGAAAATCAAAATTGGGAGGGAATTAGAAATGTTTATTTAGGGAAAGATTGTTGATTTGAGTTCAGATTTGAGGAAATTAGGAATGATTATTAGGATTAATTAGGTTGTTTTATTTGCATTAAATGATTTGGTGTTTGGAGTAATTTTCTTTAGAGTTGTTCCTAGCGGCGCCTAGAATTTTTGGAGAGTCGAATTACCTGTTGAATAGTAGAATAACTTGTATCTTGGTTTGTTGTGCCAATATCAATAAAATTAGCCCATAATCTCATTTTTTTTCTCTTCAATTTCTGCTACATTTTCTCTTCGTTATTGCTGTTTGTTTTTTTGGGTGTGTGGAGATCGGATTTCTATGGCGGTTAAGCTAAATAGTGATATAGACTCTTGTTTGATGAGTATTTAAACAAAAGTATTGTAGTAGGTGGTCTCATTAATTGTGATAATACATTGTCATGCTATTCCTTCGGCTGAGTCTATCTTCTAGTTTAACCAGAATTTAAAACTTGCTGAATTCATGTTTCTAGTTGAATGCTCTATGTTTTAAATTAATTATGAGGGCATTTTTCAAGTGAAATACTTGAAGTGCTCTTAGCTTGGCATCCAATAATATGTACTGCAATTTGTGGTGACATTAAACCTCTACTGGCAGAAATTAAACTCAGAAAGATGGTCAAATGATTGACTTCTACAGCCTTGCATCAGCCGTTTGTTTTCTTTGTAAGATTAATCTGTGGGACACTTATGATAATGATTTTGGAAAGTAAATAACAATTTTCTTCTCTCTGCTAACTTTACTATTTTATCTAATTTTGTTTGAAAAAAAACTATTTTGAACTCTCAAGTCAGTACAACATGCCACATGGGTAGTTGTGTTTAAATTGTGGGATACTATGACAACCCGGGGGGGGGGGGGGGGGGGGGGGGTGTGGGGGGTGGGGGTTGGTTTGAATTAGATAAAAATGCAGTAAGAAATACAAGTTCTTCTAATTTAGTCAATTTTAATAATATATGAAAAGGAATTAAAGATTACAGAATCTATTTAGGATTAGTCACAATATCAAGCAATATGAGAAATATACAATTGCAGGAACATAAAAGTAAAAGAGGCAGTAGGCATAATATTTTAGTATTGTTTAGGCACCAACACAGCACACATCCACGCTTACCTAACAATCGGGCCCTAAGATTTTCATTTCAACGTCACTTCTCAAAAATCAAAGAAGTTCAATAAAAGTACTTTATTACACTGGCAAGTAATATCCCAATCTAAATTGCAATTTTGAATCATAATAAGCTAACAAATTAGGTTAAGTAAAAAAATCTAATTTAGACAATTTTAGGATCTTAGTTTTTTGCGAAGTCAAAAATAAAAAATAAAAAAATTGTGATCTGTCATCCATTTGAAAATCACCCAACTACGGAGAATAAGTTATCATAATTTAACAAACATGAGATTGGAACTAAATCTTCAGCTTGAGCATAAGCTTGCCTGAGAAGGCAAGCTCAATGAGCCATTTTGATCCATGGTGTCGTTGATGTAATGCTTATGAAAGAGGTTCAATTGAGATAGTGATCTAGGAGGATGAGGATGGAGGCACACTAGGCTAGTGGTGATATGAAACAAATTAGGAATTGCATTAGAAATTTGTAAAAAAAAAACTTGATTTAAGCGTACTAACAATAAACTAATATTTCACCAGATGAGATCTTAGGAATTTAAAATATTGATATTGTTATGGCCTTTGGTTACACAGTCGAATAACAAGAACTTAAAATAATCTCAATCATAAGCATAAACTTAAATGTTGTAAACTTTAAATCCACCAGTTAACATTTAGAAAAGTCACATTAAGTTTCCCTCACTCACTTGGAAAGATCTTAGCTGAAAGAGAATCTCAACAACCCTAATGATGCCACAAAAAGTGACAGGACGTCAAGTGTCTTGATCCATAGAACGTTAGTCAGAAGGGGAGACACGGATGGATGTCTGACGATTCGCCAATGTCTAGAGGGTAGATTTTCTTCAATCGAAGGTGCCAACGTAAATAGAATGCGATTGACATAATCTTCGACGGAGTTGTCAACGTCCAAATTGAGATCAAAGAAAGGGGATTGAAGAATATCCACCAAGCCTTGGTTGTTGTAGACGAATCCGTGGCCACGCTCGGGATCGGCCATGCACTAGTAAGAAAGTCGGGAAGGAATGATTGTCTTCTCCTTATCTTGGGATATAACTCATGAAGGAAGAAAATCCAAGAAGGGGAAAGAGGGGTTATAGGGCCGTCGGCAAGCATAGGGTAGAGGGGAGATTCGAAGGAAATTTAAAGATTCTTAATTCATTAATCCAATTTAGGAAAAGGATAATGACCTCAAATCTAATTTAAAATTAAGTTAGACTTAATTTTGGTAACTTTCCTAATTTAACTTGGTTAATTTAGGAAAGTATTTGAAATTCAAAAATCTTTCCCAAATCATTTAGGCTAATTTAGGCATATAATAATGATGATTGAAATCATCATTATGAGGGCCAAGGTGGAGGGGGCTGGTGGCTAGAAGTGGGGTTGGGAGAGGATGTCGGGTTTGTGGGTAGGCTGGCGGCTATGGGTGGGAGAAGGTTGGAGGCTGGCGGGTAAGGAGGTGGGGGGGGGGGGGGGGGGGGGAATCAGGGTTGAGCCGGCGGTTTAAAGCAAAGGAATGAGTCGAACCATGAGCCAGGGACACTTCCGACGACTTGTGGGTTTTTCTTTTGCCCACACCTTGAGACTTTACCACTCAAGAACTCACAAGCTCTTAAGAAGAAAATCAGAAATATTTTTCATTAATCAAGCATTAAACCTAATATAAGACTATGGGTCTTATATATAGCCTCAAAGAGAAAAGAAAAGAAACGACTGAAATGCCCTCAGGGCTACAACTCAAAACAATACATAAACAAGGATACAACCTTCAAACTTGAAATAACATAAGCTAATACATGAAATAAATCAAAAATACAAGCTCCTAATCGTAGCCATCGATCTTCAATGCTTCCGGTGATAGACGTTCCGGAATCTCCTGCTGATGTCCCCATCAAGTGGTCTCACTAATGTGATTATAACAGAGAAATTTCAATGGTGTTGGTACGGAATAGTTGTTGGCATTGAAGAAATTCTCTTAGTAGGAAAAGGAGAATTAGGAATGAAGGCGAAAAGTAACAATGAGATTAGTCTAATTCAAAGAGAAGAATTTTGGTAGATATGATAAATTAGAGAAGCAAACAAGAATATCAAGATGATAGAGGAGAAAGTTAATGGAGGAGAAGAAGAGGCAGTGGATGGTCTCAGAATGGATTTTAAAGGAGAAGATGATAATACTTTTTTAGGGTTTTAGAAATTTAAGAAATTGTGCAACAAACTCTATATCTTTTATATTTACAAGTATATCCTAACTTAGGTTTTTTTTCATACACGGATCAACTCTTAAGCTAATGAGCCAAGTCATAATTGGCTTGAATTCTACTGTTTGTTCTAGTTCAAATCATTGACTCAATAAACTAGCTGAGTTATAATTGACTTGAACTCTGCTTGTTTGTTCAAGTTCAATTTATAGGCTCAATAAACTTGGCTTGTGAGTCCTCAGTAATGGACTTGCTTGTAAAATTAGATTTGGTCAATAATTCAACAAATATTGTTAAAAAATTGCTAGTCTAATTTTTTTGCTAGCTAAAGGTCACACGATCTCTCACCATGTGCCCTTTTTATTTAATTATTTTATTTATTAAAAATTCATTCGATTAAAAACAAATAAATCTATTTTATTTGAAATATCTACTTTTTGTTATAGCTTTATACTAAATATTAGTTGATTCAACTTAAAGTTTACTTAATTTAAGTTATTCATAATTATTAAAAACTGAAACCACCTAAATTGAAAATACACTTGCAACTACAATAGAATTTTAAGACTTATATATATATATATATATATATATATATATATATATATATATATATATATATATATATATATATATATAATTTTTTTTTTCTTCTAGGAAAAGGGTGGTAGAACTCATGTATCTTGGGGGCTTGAGTTGAAATGAAGAAATAATGTTCTAGAGAAATATTTTTATTTCAACCTTTTGCATATAAAAATTTAAATGTTTTTTTTTCCTCTCATTGATTCCAACAAAATTTCAGAGTGATGGTGAAATTGACGGGGATATTATCAGCAGAATTCAAGTTGGATGGGTGAAGTGGAGGAATGCATCGGGCTTTGTGCGATAGAATAGTCCCTCTCAAACTTAAGGGAAAATTCTATAAGATGGTGGTGAGACCTGCAATGCTTTATGATGCCGAATGTTGGCCATTAAAAGAGAAGCATAATACTAAGTTAAGTGTTGCAGAGATGAGGATGCTTAGGTGGATGAGTGGCTTGACCCTTAGAGATAGGATACAAAATGAGCATATACGTGAAAAGGTTAGAGTAGCTCCAGTGGAAGATAAGATTAGAGACGGTCGCCTTAGATGGTTTAGTCACATTAAACAGAGGCCTTACGATGACCCGATTAGGAAAGTTGAGGTATTAGATTTGACTTATGTTAAGAAAGGTAGAGGTAGACCTAAAACGACTTTGTTAGAAAATATTAGAAATGATTATTTTTTATTAAATTTAAATGAGAATTTGACTTTTAACCAGACACAATGGCGAAAAGGGATTCATGTAGCAGACCCCACGTAGTGGGACAAAGTTTTGATGTTGTTGTTGTATTGATTCCAACAAAGTGTAACCCATATACTACAATATCCTCTTAAATTTAAATGTATAGAAGGTAACCTATACACCCTTTGTATCACACACTTTGTATGTTATATTGATGCGCAATAAATCTTTTCCTTGCCATTAAATATCCCTTGGATAAAATCTCTTCCCATCTTCCTTCTTTGTGCATGTGGTAAGCAATCAAATTGATATGTCGTTCTATGAACAAAGGGAATGGTGAGAAGTGGCAAGACAATATAGTTTGACAAAATGTTCCTTTGGTTATCCTTAATAGAAACTTGGTTAAAGCAGCTTTTAGCCGCATCAAACTACATGGATTTGGCCTACTCATATTTTTTTATCAAGCATTCCAAGTTTTTTATAGCCAACCAAACCCATGGAATCTTGTTGATTTGGTTATCAACTCAAGTAAGTCTAAAGCTTGACACTTTTTGAATCTGAAAGCTCTCTTTTTGTGTTGAATCAAAGAATGGGTACTTTTTGGAGAAAAATTTAAGTGGTTGATAAATCACTACTCATATATTTCACTCTCCTTTATAGAAGATTGTATTCCTAGTTCGATTCTCTTGATAATGTAAGAGAACTAGGGCTGCAAATGAACTAATACACTTGACATACAACTCTTGGTTCAGCTTGATTAAAACTCCATGATCATTTTATTAACTAATTGAACAAAGTTGAATATTTTATAAATTTGGATTGATAAATAAACATAAACAATTTGATTATTGATTTGTTTATGACATGAACAATAAAAAATTAAAGTTTGTGAACAAGCTTGATAAGAAGCTGGATTAAGAGTCGATAATATGCTCTCTCTGTTTAAAATTGCGCAACAAGAGGCGTGCCTCTGCGCAATTTGCCCCAAATACGCCTCGAGGCTTACGCAATTTTCCTCTTGGCAGAGGCGTACGCCTCATCGGGTCTAAGGCGCGCCTCTAAGGCGCAATTTCGCAATTATAGGTGAGGCGTATGCTTCATCAACCCGGTCCCACGGTGGGTTAAAATTCACCGCACCAATCAGTATAAGCTGTTCGACCACTGTTTCAACTTCCAGTACTGCTCGGTACCGAGCGGTACATGATTGGATTTTATATGTTCCTTCTTAATTGTATTTTGGGAGTTCTGATAGACTATAATTTTGTGATTTTATGCTTTATAACATGCTTTTATTGCATCTTTTTTCTTAATTTCCACTAATTCCACTTATCATTTAGATGTTTTTATTGTATGATTGAATCTTGCTATTATTTACCTGTTAAAACCCTTAAATTCTCATTTACGCAATTCTGCATCCATGAGGCTTACGCCTCGGACCGCCTCGAGGCTTATTTACGCAATTTTAAATCTTGTATGCTCTTTTAAAATTCGATTATAAATTTATTTAATATATAATTATGTGGGAGTCTCATTCTTGTTTTTATTAGTGTTTTTATTAATGAACAGAAGCTACTTGTTTACACTCTTTAAAATGCATGTTTATTTAAAGTTTGATTTTAGCTCAATAGGTTGTTCATTATTAGGTTCAATAAAGTTTGTTTACTTAATCAACAAGCTACTTGTAATATTATTCTTTAATAGACTCATTTAGTTAGCTAACAAACCAAGCTCAAACTACTATACTTTTAAATAAACCGAGCCTGAACACTACTATAAATATACGATTTGGAGTTGGAACTCGAGCTTGAACAGGATTTTGGCAAAAAAATTAAGCTCGAGCATGCTCTTACTTGGCTCAGCTTGATTCATTTGTAGTCCCAAAGAGAACTTGATGCCAAAAATTTGGGAGAGGGCAATTAAGAATATTCTCATGAAGCTCTGAAAGAACGACAAGACTAAGTTTATGTTCACAAACAAAATGATCAAACAAACGCAACAAAACACCCTTCTCATTTAGAAGAAGGATACGGTTTAAACTTGGGAGAGAAGAAAGAGATTAGTGAGACGAAGGTGAAAGAGCCCGCAGGATTTCCGAAGTAGGAGAAGAAGTTTAAAAAAAAACCTTATTTGGATTGCTACTTTAAAAGAGAATATAGAAGGTCATTGTGAAAGGAGATGGCAGAGAGAATGTGACGATTCTGTGACTTTTTCATTTATATTCCAATTAAAAGGAAAAGCCAAGAGGCACATTTGTTGGCGAACACAGCCACGGAACCAGCCAGGGACAGCCTATCAGCACAGGAAACCAGGCGGCAGCTGGTAACAGAGGGAATATAAAGACAGCACCCGAAGAGTAACACCCCAAAGCAGCCAGCCGAGAGAGAGCATTGAAATTTTTATTTCAAAAGGATGCTTAATTTTTTTTAATCCTTGACCTAAGGGAAACAGCCCATCCTGAAACCAACAAACATAGGGAGAGGGAAAAGACAACTATGAGTTTCGGTTTGGCATAGTGTGATTTTTTTAAAAAAAATTTATTTGGATTGCTACTTTCATTGTCAAAGGAGATGGCAGAGAGAATGTGACTTGTCCAATATATATAATTGAAGGATGCTTAATTTTTTTTAATCCTTGACCTAAGGGTCCTTAGGCGACTATGTGTTACCTTGTCCAATATGACCTCATTTACCAGGGGTGAGAAAATTGCAAAGAGGCTAATTTTATGGTAAGGCTTGGTTAACAATTGATTTTGTGCTCCACAGTTTTACCAAATAGCTCACTAAATCGAAAACATGATTGTCAGGAGACGGTGCATACTTTAAACCTTCGATCAATTAGGTGGTTCAATGAAATATTCTGAGCATTACGACTTTACCCCAATGATTTGTTTTTTCTTTTTTTTTAATTTGTAGACTCAATGTTGTGTTTGGTGCAGTGGATCTCTTTAGATTTTAAATTGTAGCGTGCACATCAACAGAGTGGTGAGCCTTTGTATTATGGGTGGCCTGAACCAACTTATCTGTGAATTATTTAGTTGTCCCCTTCAATTTAGTTTTGCATTTTGAATGCAACCATCATTGGGAAGAATGAAAGCTTTCTAGCATCTTCCTTGCATTGACTTGGTGCTGGTGGTTCCCTCAACCATGGTATTTGTTAATTGCACTCATTATTTAAAGGAAAATGCCTTCAGGTCATTATCCTTGTATTGATGAGTCCCTATAACTTGGAATTTCTATTTAAACGAGCATTGCATAAAGGGAGGCGATTATACCACGATAAGTTAAGGACATTACTCCGATTGAGGTTTGGCGTTTTTGAATTTTATCATATTTTGAGATAGTGGAGACTAATGGCATATTGATCATTTAATCAAACTCACAAAGGGGCTTTTGAGATCCAGAGTCACTCCGAAAGGCATTGATATGAACTCGTTCTCGGGTCTGTGGATTGGGTCAATAGAACCAAATCTTGGTTAGCTCCTATGACGAAACTTGGAATTTATCTTGAGGTCAGCACATCCTTTTTTTGATGTGCATTACATTGATCTCCACCACAAGGCTACATACTATTCAGATTTTTATTTATCTAAAGCTTTGATAGTATACAAAATTTTGGTTGCTAGTTCCATAATTAGTTGATGGCCATGGCATTTTCTTGCTCCTCTCGAGCATACTTGCGTAATAACAGCCTTTTCGTTTCTCTGAATATGTCCTTCATTCTTTTCCTCATCTTTAAATATCTGGATAACTTATTAGCCACGCCAATGTTTTGATTTTAATAACTATTACTTTTCCTGCCTCTCCCAGTTTCCTTTGTTATAGCTTATTTATGGTCCCATTCAACTAATATTAATTTGCATTATGTACTTCTATCATATTACAAGTTGTGGAAGATTATTGAAATGGGAGTAGGGAACAAAATTGTTCTTTAGTTGCAATTTCTGATTGATGGTATTATTTTGAGAGATTTAGAAGGTGAAAAAAGCCTGCAAGTATTTTATGGAGATGTTGTATGTATATATATATATATATATATATATATATATACACGGTAGTTTGAGTTTCAACTTTGAGGCAGTAAGAAATTGGAAACATGTTATTCCTTTCAGCATAGACGATGTGTAATAATGATTAATAGAGTTCACAGAAAAAAATAAATAAATAAAATAGAGTTCACAAACTGATTTTAATGAGACATCTTGATGCTCTTCTAACATTACAATCTATTTATATCTTCTATTTTTCATCTGGTTTCTACAAACATAGCTTTTGTACTGGGTTTTTAGGTTTAAATTTATTAGACTAAATTTATCGATGTTGGAAGATCACATATTTTTTGCTCAAGATATATAATTAGATTTCAATGATCAACTTTATAAACAAGATGCAATATGACCGAGTGGGTCCATTCATTGAATGAAATAAAAAAAGGTTGTTCTCATATTTGAAATTTAAATCACGCTTGCAACCGCCATTATTTTCATTACTCTTATCCCAAATTTTTAATATGTTGTTGAATGTTCATTCTTCGATCATTCTGTTGAGTATTGGATAAGGTGTAAATCTATCTTTACAAAAAAAAAATTGGCACAGATTTGTCCATATGATGTTTTTTATATCATCCTTTTTGTCTAATCCTTTGACATTAGTTTCTCTAACCATCTTATTAAGTGCATTTTCTATGCTTTGTTGTTCATTTCCTAATCACATATTTTCACTACTTTATATTTAATAACTGCTAGTCTCACAATCCCATCATTCTTAATTTGTTCATATATTCATTTTATCATTATCATCTTTAAAAGGTTATCTTTGACTTTTCCTGCAAAAAATTTGGACTTATAATATAATTAGTCCAATAGCAATTTTATAAAAATTATCTTTAAATCTCTAACATTTCTCTATCGCTAAATACTCTTAAGATACTTATCCATTTTAATAATCCGACTTTAACTCTAGAACTCATGTTCTTATCTATATTTTATTCTTTTTCTTGATCTCACCTTCTTCTAATAATATTGATTAATAAACTATCAATACTATACTAACAAAAAATGCATATAATATACTCAATCTTTATTTAATAATCCTAAATCCTTTATTATGTTAAAATAATTTCTACAACTTTTAACTAAATTTTAAGAGATATCTCATCAGCTAGAATTATATCTATGTAAAGCATATGTGAAGACACCTTATTTTGAATAACGTTCTTACATATCTTTATAACTAAAAAAAAAAGTATTGCTGAATATAATCCTACTATAATGGGACATTTTTTATTCCAGAACTATTACCGGTATTAATCACTGCTGCATCATATCTTTGATAACTTTGGCATATATTTGATGCACTTTTTATCTTAATGTGTACCAAATCAAATTTTCTAATAGTTCCTCTTTTGCTTTTTCATGAAAAAAAAAACAATAATATGAACAGTTTTTGTTTTTTGTACTTCTCTACTAATTTCTTGAGACAAAAATATTTTTGTAGTCGACTTTCTTGGCGTTGAAATGATAAATTAGTTCTTTTATATTAACATATTTTTTTCTAGGTGAATTATCTCTCTTTACCTCATTATATGAACATTTATATAGTGAACATATAACTTTGATTCCTCTATTATACTACAATTTTGAATGTCTCTTTCTTTATAAATACATATATCATAATGCTGGTACTTCTTTTATTGGATGTGCTTTGTTTTTAAAATTTTATTAAAATGATATGTTAATTAATCCACTTTAATAACATCCATAACTCTTCAAATCTAAATAGGCTAACTCATAAGGACCTAAATTTTATCTCTGTTGCGTGTTAGAAAATTTTAGTTGATAGAGTATATATTTTGCGTCCGTGTTATACAAAAATTCAGCACACACAGATAAAAATAGTAATACCACAAATTTTTTACGTGAAAAACCGAGGAAGGGAAAAAATCATGGGGCTTGACCCAGTTGGAAAATTCACTAAGTGATACAAAAATCCTCTTTTCTTCACCTTTGAAGAAGAGAGGGTTTAAACAAATACCTAATTTTTCCTGAGAGAGATTACCGAAACAATTGTCCAACAGTGCTTGATTTTTTCAATAGAGATTATAAAAAATATATGTCCACAAGATGACAGATATACCCAATGGTAGGGTTAAATCTTGTTAGTATTCTGGAGATGGTAGTAATTTCTGATGTAGATCGTTGGTGGCGATGGTGGTCGTTGGTGGCAATAACTGGAAAATGTAAGGAAGCTTTCTCTAGTTCTCTCTATTCTTCCTCCCTTTCTCATGTGAAGAATGAGAGCCTATTTATAAATTTTTTTAAGTGTCGGGCTCTGTAAATATAGAGAAGATTTAGAGCAAATTCGGAGTGTTCTATTATATGATCCATATTGATTTCATCGATCATAGAGCATTCGTCAAGCATTTAAGTGCTTTAATAATGTCAGAATTAAGTGATATTGGCTCATTAGAATCATCTTGTCGAGTCGCTCGATTCGACTATAAGCATGTCTTATTTGGAGACCATTTGGCCATCCAATTAATGTTCATAAACTTTCAAATATGCCTTGAGGCCTTGATTCTAGCCCATTTGGTCTCGGATTTGACCGATTTTGGAGTCATTGAGTTCGTCTTGTCAAGACGTTTAATTTGACTATAAGTTTGCTAAGATCGAAGTTCAGATGATCCCAAATTTAATTTTGAAAGTTTTCAATTCAAATATGCCTCAAGATTCATGTCTTATCTTGATGATTTTTGGTGACATCAATCTCTATGCATTTTTTTAAGAGCAAATCTATTTCACCTGTTTGGATCATTCTATAATATAAATTATTATTTTGTTAATTATACGCTTTTAAAATGATTTATTTAAGTTCTCATTTAGCATTTTTATATTGATTTCTTCAAGTAATTTTCTTAATTGAACCAATCATCTTAACTCAAACTTAATTTGCCTCAACTAAAAACATTAATTTATTCATATTAGCAACCAAGGAATATTAAGTATTTGTCAATTTTCAAGTTTTACCATCTTAGGCACTTTTTTCTCCTTTTTGATGTTTTCTTGATACTTTTAAGAACTACACCCGTAGCTATTACTTTATGATGCATGACCAAACTTTCTATTAGAATTATTTTATAATATTTTTTCCCTTTTAAGTAAAAGCAAGTCTATTTTTTATTTGGTTTCTCCATTTATTAAAGATATTAAAAGGTTTTCTCATTTTTTAAAGTATGTATTTGCTATTAAAAGATCATATGCTCATGAAACCTAGTATAATTTCTCCTTAGATATTTTAATCTTATATTCTATTCCTGCAATGAATTGACATAGAAGCCATCATATTGGAACCAATATGTCCGTTTTAATTACCTCCCAAAAAATACCCTCTCTTCCATTGGTTTATATTGTTACAATTCATCAATTCTTTTCAAATTAGTTTTTTAAATTATTTCCTAATTCAACTTGTGAAGCATAAGCATTAGTGTGACTAATGATGTTTTAACATATAATTAAATTGATAGCAATCATCCTTTTACTAACCTTTTTCACTTGAGCAGTTTTGTCTTTTGACTCTCTATCTGTTGATATTCTAATTCATTTATAATGTTAAATCTTTTTAGATGTGTTATAATTTATATTTTTTTCTTGATATCCTTTAAAATTTTCTCCAAACAAGAAGTATTTATCTATTTGTCTAATTTATATGTCAACCAATTCCCTTTTGTTTTCCATTTGAAGTATCCGATTTCATATAACAAATTTAATTTAATTTTGTTCAGTCCCAGCTGTCCCTTGACACTTGATCCCACGTCCAAGATGGGAATCCGTGGAAGGGTCGCCTGGATCATGCCCATCATTATTAATTCTCAACCGTCCCTTGACACTTAATCCCAAGGTCAAGATGGGCGTGGGATGCTCACTTGGATCACATTGATCTTCCATATTTGGGTTGTTTATTTAGGATGGATTATATTAGGGCAATTATGCATGATTCCGTAATTATTTGTTTCTTTATTAAGATATCTTATATAGATCTATAAATAGGGATAATTTTCTGTAATAAATTAAGCATTTTTCCTCTCCAATTTTATGAATTTAACAAATTTCATATCTTGTCAACCCACATTTAATCACCTTTGGTGTATAATACTATATCAATCGATTCTCTTTGATTTTTCCTTGGGATCATCCAATTTCATATGCAAATTTAATTTAATTATTGCTCTAGTCAACCTTTCCTCTCATTTAATGACCATTGGTTTAGTTCATGCCTCTTATAAATGATGACCTAGTCACTTGTGACCTTTTCACCACTGCATCTTGAGAAGGCTAAACTACTGAAGGATTATAAGACCTATAAGTCAACTAATATTGATAGAGATCTTTGAGCATATAAATTAAGGGTTCTACCCATTAGATTGATCCTTCTGGAGGACTTATGTGTGACGCCTTAGGACCAAATAAAAGGATTGGATTTAAACTTGTAACTAATTAACTCATTCATCAATAACAATCAACCAGAGCTACTAAATTTTAAAATATAAGAGTGGTATAATTCCTTTCATCAAGTTATAAACATATAATCCAGTCAATTTTCAACTCTATACATCAAAATAAATAAAACTAGATTATTAAATCAGTACCTTATTGTCCACGCTTAGAGAATCATTATCTAGACCTAATCTACTCCACCTGACTCTTTTCTTTGCTTGAAATATTTGAAAGCAATAAAATAAGCTTAACTAGCTTAATAGACTCCCTCCACACCTCACATGTATCAATGTCAAATATGAATGTTTAAGAATATTCAATTAAAATAAATCAAAGATTTACTAAATAATTAAAATATAAAGAAAACCTGAATTTAACAGTTCCAATATATACTTAATCTCAGAAATATTCATATTTGGTAAGATGCCCCCATTTAGGAAGATGAGACATGAAATGAATAAATGAATTTACCCTTTGCTTGTATCCCTTCTTTTTTCTTCTTATTTTGGGAGCGCTAAGCAGTTCAAAACGGTCGATTAGGATCCAGAATCCTAATGCTTTTTCCTCTTTCACCCTCCTACACAGATAACCTAAAGAAAGAGCTTTCATCTTCAGCGTTTTTATTTGATATTGTTCTATAAAAATAGCAAATGTGCTATCTAAAATAAAAGTAATCAATAATGGCAATATTACTTGTTTGGATATTAATAAAGTTGGTTAACATTTTCTCTGCACACATTGAATTCGAGGTGGCTATGACTGTGTAACCATTTTATGCTCATCCATAATATCAGGCATAGAAGTAGTGTTAGTACTCCAAAAAGAGTATACCATTTATGTCATACAACCTATTTCTTTGCACAGTTTAGGCTTCGTTTGGGACGGCTTTATTACCGCTTCTTAATTTTTATACTAAAAAGTCTCTTTAAAAAGCAGCAAGAAAGCCGTCCTTAACGAAGCCTTAATTTGCAGAATAGAAAATCTATTATATTCGGTTACTGTAAACACTTTCTAAACGTGAATGCAAATAACACTAAAAACCGAATTTACCAGATATACATATTCTGGATTACAATCTTTTTTACATTCAGGCATGCACTGGAAACATCAATGGGGAGAGGGCCAAAGAATCTGATTCTCATATTGAAATTCCTAGAAGGTAAGCAAGCTTTCAAATGCTCAAGAGAATCACAAGATTTTCAGTTCTATAACAATTTCTTTTTTTTTTTTTCTTTTTTTTTTTGTAAAAAGTAGCAGTATCTCCCTTCATTGCAGGCCAAAGCCAAAGTTCTTTAGATCTCCCAGGTTACCTGTGAAAAAATCCTCACTCTTACGCCTGCAAGTTATTACCAAAAGCCATAAACAAGGCACTCATTAAGACAAGCCATGATCAAAATAATGGTTTTGGGAGGTTTGAGCTTCCATCTCCCACAATTTGGAGTTTTTTGAGCTGGATTTTTTTCTTGCTTCAAGTTGAAGAAGCTCTAAATCATTATTCGAGATGATGTGGTGGATCGAAGATTCGCTCGGCAAGTGTTCGCCAAGGGAAAAGACATGAACTTGATCATGATGGTCATCAACATTTTCTTTCTTTTGAATCTTCTTCAGGACAGAACTTTAAGGATTTTTTGTTCATTATTGGTTGGTTGCCTGCTGGTTTGAGAACAATTATACTCTTTTAAGGAGCTAAAATGGTTAGAAGAAAAGAAACCTTCAATTACTAGTGCTGAATCTTCATTTATTGCTCTTTGATGAAACTGATTGGATCAATTAATTCAAACAGATTGATCAATGCTCCTGTCAATCTGTGTACCCCTATTGTTTTGTTCAGCAAATGTGATCCATTTATATAATCCACGGCGATTTAGGCTACATTTGGAATGACTTTTTACTGCTTTTTTTTAAATATTTTTATTAGTAAAAAAATTAAAATTTTTATACTATAAAAGTATTTTAAGAAGTAAGAAAGTCGTCCCAAATGAAGCATTTATCTTATATTGAAAATAATAGAGATTTTACATTCATGCCATAGTTTTTATTTACATAGACTGTCAATACTTGGAGAAATTATGTGCGGAGATCACATGTTGAACGCTATCAGGAGATCAATCAAAATGTGTCATGTCAGCGGTACCAAGTAGTTTGGTACTGAGCCGTGGTGCAGAGCACTGGGGTGATGTGATGCATTATGGTTGATCTCTGGACGGCGTTTGACATTCACATAGAATAATTAATTAAATACTAGACATTACATAAAATATTAATTTAAACATGATGTGAAAATTTCATATTATGGTCAAATTTATGCCTTCATTATGGTATAGCTTTTTTATTGTTTCCTAAATCAGCTTTCTAGAATAAAATTTTCTATACTGTAATAATGTTTTAGAAAGCTGTCCCAAATGAACCTTGACCACAACAACAGCATCAAGTTTTTGTCCCACTACGTGGAATCGTCTGCATGAATTTTTTTCCGTCATTGTGTCATGTTAAAAGTCAATTTCATATTTAAATCTAATAAAGAAAGATCATTTCTAATATTTTCTAACAAAGTCTTTTTAGGTCTACCTCTACCTTTCTTAACATGAGTCAAATCTAATACTTCAACTTTCCTAATCGGAAGGCCTCCATTTAATGTGACCAAACCATCTAAGGCGACTCTCTAATCTTGACCATGTGGATAAAAAATTGGGTCTCTATGAGTCAATTTAAAAATAATAATTTTATTATAAAATTTCTAAAAATATATTTAAATTATATTTAAAAAATGTTTTTATGGGTTATAATGCTCATTAATTAGTCATTTTACAGTTTTATCAACCCGAGTTCGGGTCGAGATTTCAAATAGGTAAGGTTAGTCGGTTATATTTTGACTCATTATTCTTATTTTGGATTTCAAGCGACCTGTAAATTTAAAATAGTTTAATTAGAAACTCAATGATGTATTTTCAGTGAACAAGCCCAGGCCCACTGGGCTTGCATAATGAAATGACTAAAAGCGAAAAATTCGTCCTTGAATGGCCCACTCCTTCAATCATGCACCAAAGGCCCACAAGTCTTTGTCGTACGTCAAGATTGCTGTTTTTTATAAATAGAGACAAAATAAGGGCCGGCACACATTTAATATTTTTTAATTTAATTATTTAAAAAAAATTGAATCAGGTTATATATATATATATATATATATATATAACAATTTTATATTACAAAAGTACGATATATATTATAATGATAATCAAGAAATCAAATATTGAAGAAGAGAATCTTGTTTTCTCATCTGATGGGATTAATAAAATCTAACTAATGATTTAACCCTCATTTGAGTGCATTTAAAAAATATAGTTGTTAGAATAGAACAATTTCTATTAATAATATTTTTTCCATTTAGATAGTCCAGTTACGTATGTACACGTGGCTTCCTAGCACTGGACTCTTCTATATAATAGTTTGTAATTCATCTGTAAGCTTCAGGTTGTAAATATTAAATTCAAGATTTACTTTCTATCTCTGATTATCTTCTTCTTCTCTGTTCTTCCGCATCGATCTGATATTTTCATCATGGTATCAGAGCAAGGATCGATCCTCTTGCTTCTTTGATGGCAAATCCGAATTCTTTCTCCTCCCACATCGAAGCAACTTCAGGAGTAATCCCTCCCGCTCCGTTCATTTCTCCTTCCCTGAAATTTGTTATATCAAATCTCAAATTTCTTGTTCCGAATTCTTTAACTCCGGATAATTACACTCTATGGAGTAATCAAATCGTCAAAGTTCTCAAGGAAAACGGATTTGCTATCATTCTTTAATCAAATCGTCAAAGTTCTCAAGGACCGGATGTCTCTCACCCTCGACAATCTTTACGCGCTCCTCATAAGCGAGGAAATTCATCTTCAAACTGAAACTCTGAAATTTCCTACAGCTACTGAAAATCAAACAGCCCTCTACACTTCTAAAGATCGCGGTCGTCACGGTCGAACTCGGCCTGCTCCAGAAAGAACTCAAACAAGCTATTCACTGCATCATCCAACATAATATGTCAAATCTGCAAAAAGAAAGGGCACTCCGCGGATGCTTGTTGGCATCGTCTTAACCCAAACTACACACCGACGCAAAATTCAAACAAGAACAACCAAGCCCTTATCGTCAACACCGACAACAACACCTCAGTTGATTAGTATCTTGACTCCGGCGCGTCCACACATATGACCAACACGGCCGACAACCTCATTACGTTTAATATCTATAACTGTACTGATAAGGTCACTGTAGGGGATGGAAGAACAGTCCCAATTGCTCACTCGGGCACGGGACTACTTCCAACTCCTTCTCGTAAGCTCTTTCTATCTCAACTCCTTCATACTCCCTTGTAGGAATGGCTTATATCAACTTGCCATAAGAACTCAGCACGTCCAACACACTGGTCTCTCGACGGCAAGAAATTCAATTTCCCGCTAGCATGATAGGCTTGGTCATCCCAGCTATCAAATTCTGCAACACATCTCCAAGACTAATCCTGGTTTACACATTTCCTCTTCTTCTTCTTCTATTTGTAATTCTTGCAAACAATGTAAATGACACAAATTACAGTTCAAAATTTTTGAAAACCGTAAACAAGATCCCTTAGAACTCATACATTCTGATGTTTGGAGACCCTCGCCGTAAACAATATTCATGGATGATTATTCGCGGTTTACTTGGTTATTTCCAGTAATATTTAAATCTGATGTCACAAAAACTTTCATAAACTTTGTCCATTTTATTGAGCGACAGACCACTCGCAAGATCAAAGTCCTTCGCACCGATGGTGGTGGCGAATACGTCAATCGACAATTTCAGAAGTTCACTCGGGACAAGGGCATTCTTCATCAGACTTCTTGCCCATATACGGCGGCGCAAAACGGGCTCGCCGAACGCAAGCATCGTCACATAATGGAAACAACAAGAACCTTGTTACAAACAGCAAACTTGCCTTCGATTTTTTGGCTTGAAGCTGCCAACACTGCTACCTACCTCATAAATCGAACACCGTCCGTCACCACCAACTATGTCTCACTCATTCAACTGATGTTTAACATAAATCCATCATATACTCATCTCAGGACTTTTGGTTTTGAATGCTTCCCGCTAAAACCTCCTCATACTCGCAACAAACTAACACCCACATCCTTGTCCTGCACCTTTTTGGATTATTCGGACAACCAAAAAGGCTACAAATGTTTCAATCGCACAACCAATCGCGTAATCATCTCGCGTAACGTTCAATTCAATGAGACATCCTTCCCGTTCATGCAACCACAACCTCCGGATACACCAGCTAAACAAATAACAAACCCGTCGCTGCTCATATCAGTCTCAACCCTCAACACCGCAACCTCTTCACAGACTCATGCAACTCAGGCTACTCCTACCCATTGTGATCCTATAAACACAACTCATCATGTACATATTAATGACCAATTTCTTGTTTCTAACTCTCAGGTGCTTCCAACCCAGGCCGTGACTAGGCATCCCATGATCACCCAAAAACAAACGGGAAACCTCAAACCTCCTCGTCGTCTCAACCTGCTTCATCACACACAAGAATCAACCTCTCACTCCGTATCCGACCCCACTACGTACAAAGATGCATACAAATTAGCAAACTGGAGGAAGGCCATGGCCGAGGAATTCTACGCCCTCCAAAAGCAGGGTACATGGCAATTAGTTCCTCTTCCTCCCAATGCACCCGTACTTGGATCAAAATGGACATATCGCACCAAGCTCAACTCCGATGGATCCATCGCTCGATTCAAAGCAAGATTGGTTGCTCAAGGCAACCGGCAAGAATACGGCTTGGATTACAACGACACATTCAGTCCGGTCGCCAAGTTACCCACGATCCAGATACTATTTTCCATTGCACTTTTTCACCAATGTACCGTTCAACAACTAGAAGTTACCAACACATTTCTGCACAGAGATCTCTCGGTGACCGTTTACATGCGCCAACCTAAAGGCTTTGAGGACGCCTCTCAACCCGAACACGTCTGTCTTCTACGAAAAGCAATATACGGCCTTAAACAGACCTCAAGGCAATGGTACACCACATTTACTAATTATCTTCTCAGTCTCGGGTTCAAGCACGGTCAAGCCGATCAATCCTTGCTCACGATGCATCACGGCGACACACATATCTATCTCCTAGTCTATGTCGACGATATTCTACTCACCAGAAAATTTCCAAATATCATCTCCGAGCTGCTCCAGAACCTGCAATCCAAATTCACAATGAAAAACTTGGGCCCAGCTAGCCACTTTCTTGGGATAAAAGTTGAATCCTTTGAAGATAAGTATCATTTATCCCAAAGCTCTTATGCTCACTCTATTCTCAAATTAGCAGATCTCACGCTTTGTAATCCTCTCTCTAATCCATCCTGCACTAAAATTCTGTCTCAGGCATCCGAAGACAAACCATGTTTTGATCAAGGTACCTATCGGCGGATAATCGGATCACTACAGTATTTAACTCTCACTCGGCCGGACATAGCATTCGCCGTCAACATGCTTTCGCAACACATGCACGATCCGGCAGTCATCCACACCTACTTGTTAAAACGTCTTCTTCGTTACATCAAAGGGACAATTGATCTCGGTATACCCATCACGAGATAAAACCTCCTTCTCCGCACCTTCTCGGACACCGACTGGGCGGCCGATCCTATATCAAGAAAATCAATTTCCGGCTTTTGCACGTTTTTGGGCGACACCCTTGTTTCTTGGACAGTCAAGAAACAAACTATGGTTTCAAGATCCTCCACTGAATCCGAGTATAGGGCAGCCACGGCCGACACATTATGGATAAAAAGACTCCTTTTAGATTTTTCAGTTCAGCAGACCACACCGATAGACGTATTCTGTGACAACACTTCAGCTATAACACTAGCGAATAATCCAGTTTTTCACGTCATAACCAAGGACATAGAAATCGATCAACGATTTATCCGCGATCACATTCAGAATACAACCATCCGACTGCTACCCATCAATATCGTTGATCAAATCGCCGATATTTTTACTAAACCATTAGCTACTACTAGATTTAAAACTCTTCGCTCCAAACTGACTATTTCTCCCCAAATATCAGTTTAAGGGGGAATGTTAGAATAGAACATTTTCTATTAATAATAATTTTTTCATTTAGATTGTCCAGTTACGTATGTACACGTGGCTTCCTAGCACTGGACTCTTCTATATAATAGTTTGTAATTCATCTGTAAGCTCAGGTTGTGAATATTAAATTCAAGATTTACTTTTTATCTCCGGTTATCTTCTTCTTCTCTGTTCTTCCGCATCGGTCTAAGATTTTCATCAATAGTAAAGGAAATGGAGAAGGAAAAGGAATATGAGAAGAAGAGTGATCCAATTTAATATGTTTGGTCTAAGCATGAAAGATAGGATTTTTGGCAAATGCTCATGCCAAAACATTTTCGCAATAAAATAATGTCGGTTGATCGATTGGAAAACCTAGTTATTTAAATAATTACCTGTGCAGAATAATATATGTTATAGTTGTAGCTAAAGTTGTATTTTCATCCTCAGTATATTAATATGTAATAGTGGTTTGTTTTCTCACACACCAAAAAACAAGAATATTACTTAGCACAGTATCTAGTTACTTATTTTCGATCAAAAATAACACTTGAATTTTTTGAGTCAGAATAGGGTCTTAGCTAAAGATAATCTTACTAAGTAGGAAGTCTATAATGTAATGTGCCTTTGATATAACGATAAAGACATTTGAGAATTTGAAAAAGATCATTGAGCAGATTATCCATATGATGAAATATTTTATCTATAAAAAATGCAAAATCAATTTTGGTGATGGTTAGATATTATGGTGAACCTATAATAGGCCTATATAATTATGGATTTGAAATAATTGCATCGAGCTACTCATGGGAAAGAGGCTTGTAAAAGAGAGGAGGTTGGACTGGCTTACTATTTTGCATACCAAAATGGCTTAAGAAATCTAATGCATAGGTTGTTTGATGTAAGTGCGATCTAAAGGAAGTTAAAATTGGGTTGATGCAGATAAATATTGACATGACTTTCAATTTAAGAAGTTTAAAATGTTGTTCTAGATTTATTAATTAGTTATTTATTGCGTAGTGTCATTTTCTATCAATAGGATATCTATATATAACTATTGCTAAGATTATGAAGTAAGAGGGAAAGATCATCATCTCCCCTCACAAAATTGAGTTCCTAAAGGTATGAAGTCAATTTGGCAAATCACTATCATGGTACTTGTTTTAGATCATAAACAACCTTATTAATATGACACACATAATGTGGTTATTGTGAATCTTGAAATGCTTGCAACCACCACTTACATACAATTTTAGATAAATTGCAATATAAAATGCATTTTATACATCTAATTGAAAAGTAGACCAATGTACATTTTGAGTAATTGCAAGAAATTTTAAATAGTAAATAACTTAGCAAAATGATTGAATGTCCTAGTATAATATATGACATATTTTTGCTTATGCCCTTGAGCTATAATACACACCTTATATCTAGCAGCCAACCCATCATCAATATGTTTAGTTTTATAAATTCATTTGCATCTAAGAATATTCTAAATTGGCAGTGATGAAACAAAATTCTAAGTACCTTGGGATCGAAATGCTTAGAATTCTTCAAACATGGTAGCTCTAATTAGCATGCCTACTAGCAATAGTATAACATCTTGATATGGACTAGCAATGACAAAATGAGATGGGGTAAAAATATTTTTGGGCTTTAGATGTTTAATTTGAAGCTGAGTTACCATGGGATGCATGGAGCAGTGTGATAGAGGGAGGTGGTTTAGTGAATGGAGAAACGCTTGATGCAAGTGATGCCAATTGTAAATTAGAGAACAAAAAGATATAAGTGTGAACAACTAGAGAAAAGTAAAATGAATTAAAAACTTGTAGAAGAATAAAAGAAGAAAGAATTAGGAGTATTATTTATAGTAGGATTGCTAGCACATATTGGTGGTACAAGTATAAGTGGAGGGATATAAAAATATATATATTGATGAAGATGCCGATAATATAGTAGACTTATAGGAGGTATAAGGAAAAAAAATGTTAATGAAATCGATAAATCTAGTTATGAAGTTTGTGTAAGAAAAGATAATAAAAGATATAACCCTTATGAGTAGAACTGTAACCAAGGAACACTCACCTCGTTGATTTGGGAGAAAACTTGTCAGATGAATGTGGTTGAAGCCAAGTATAAAAAAGACAACTAAGAATTTTAATATGTGGGTATAGTCAATTTTACCATATAATAATTGATATGGTGAAATAGACTTGGTTGATAAATATTGATGATGGTTAATTAAATATGTAGCTTGAAAAGCAGCATCAATCCAAATTAGCTTATAGGAGAGGAGTACAAGCCATCTCAATTAGGTTTTGATGTTTCATTTCAACAACATCATTTTATTCGAGAGTAGATGAACAATTAAATTGATGAATAATACATGCTTTTAAAAAATTTTAAATGAGGTGCAAGAGTACTACCCACCATCGCCAAAATGAAGGGTTTTAAGTGGAGTGTTGAATTACTATTGAACCACTACTTTGAAATAATTAAATTTAAAATAGCCTTATACTTTTGTTTCATTGGATATATCAAACTAAAATAAGAAATGTCATGAATAAACAAAATAGAGTATCAATATTCATTAAAAAGAGTTATTGAAGAAGGACCCCATACATCCGAATGAACATGCTCGAAAAGAGAACGAAATCTTGATATAGATGGAGTAAAGGGGTTTTATGACATTTTTTACAACTAGTTAGGGTTACAAGAATAGACTGAAGGAGAAACATATATAATGGTATCTTATATTCCAAAATTAGAGAGAACTATGGCATGATGATAACCTAAGTGACAATGCCATGTTGTTGTTGAACTTACTGTAGAGATGAATGCAATATAATGGAAGTTCAAAGTAGCTAAAGGAGGGTGAATATAATATAGCTCACCATTGTAAGATCCCAATAATATAATCATTTGTTGGACTTCTAATCCTTAATATTATAACCATTAGCATAAAAAGAAATCAAATTGGAATAGTTATTGGGAATAGTTATTGGTTAGATGATAAACATAAAGGAGATTGTTGGTAAGCTTAGGTACATGATGAAGAGAAGGTAGGTGAAGCTTATGGTGAGAGGTAGTAAAGAGACTTTTAATGATATTTGAAATGAGGAGACTTTGACTGTACCCAATAACAACCTATTATTTTCCATTATGTGCTTGCAAGCTAATGAGCCGATTCTAGTCTAAAGTTCTTTGCAATGCATCACTATAATCCAAAATCCAGTCAATGGATTGAGTTGAGCTTTTTTTATTCTTGAGGAACATCATTATGATTGTAATTTAGATTTTTGTTGTGCCAACATATGAATGATGAATGACCTAGTTTTTCATATAATTCGCAATGAACCCATAATTACCCAGTGTATTCTCCTCTTTGTACGAAGGATGTTGAACATCCAGTGAAATTGAAATTAACATGATTGCATCCTCTATTGTAATGAAAATAAGAGGTGCAAGTCTATAACCTATCTCACAATTGTTGAAAGTGCTATAGAAAATTTCAAAACATGAATAAATTGAAGTTTTCATATAGATGTATTGGCTAAGTTTACTTCTTTCCTATAAATAAGTGAATAAAACTCATCTAAATTGATCAACTTTTGAAGATTGGTTCTAATAGAAAATTTGAATGATTGATTATTAGAGGTAGAATTTATTCAAATACACTATCACGATGAATTAGACCCTTTAAAGCTCTCAATCATCTTCTTAAAAAGTCTGAGAGATGTTAATAAATGACAAAATAATATCTTTATGCAAACTAAATAGTCTATGATAAATAGATATACTTTAAAAAAAAAAACTCAGCTCACATAAAATAATAATAATAATGAAAATCGAAAGAAAAAAAATAATATTGGATAACTAAGAAAGAGAGAGAAAATAACTCATTTTACATTGAAATCCAATAAAACCAAAGTTAATCTATAAAAGCATAGCCAAAAATATTTGATTAGTAAACACCATCATGAAAATAGATGATAGAAGGAAAGAACCACATATTTCCACCTTATAAGCTTTTGGAGGGTTTGAAATATAATATTTGGTAACAAGTTGTTGGGTCTACCGACAGTGAATTTGAACTTGAACACAACTCCCCTTGGCCTATTGGTTGAGAGCTTAGGCTTCCAACTAAGAGGTCCAAGGTTCGAGTCCATGTGTATGCGTTGTGTGTGTGAGTTTGCCTTAAATGGCCTAAATGTCCCAAAAAAAGACAGTGAATTTGAGGATTCAACAAAAAAAATAATCAATTTTCTAAAAAAGAATTTATTTACTTAACAATGAGAAAGAATGATTTAATAAAATGTTTAAGGCTTCATTTGGGACGATTTTTTAATGCTTTATAAAGTATTTTTTGGTATAGAATTCTCTTAAAAGCAGAAAAAATAGTTGTCTAAAACTGTTTCAAACGAAGCCTAAAACTCTATAGGAATATTGAGGAATCGACAAGACCACCACTCATTCATCCCCATATGCATCAACCTTTAGGTCTAAGGAATAACAAGACACCTACGCTATCATCCCTACCGGAGGTACAATTAACTTTTCTATTTAAACTTATGATCATCAATTCATATCAAAATATTCGCTAGTGAATTAAGGAACTTATAATCTCGACAATATCCTATCGCAAAGTTCAGCAGAATTTAGAAATCTACTGAGTTTGTATAACTAGTTGCCACACCAAGAACAATTGTCAATCTATCAGTGCTAGTTTTAGCTTTCTCAATCAATGTTTTTCTTTTGGATTTTGATAAAAAAGAAAAACTAATCATAAAATTTCTTGCAGAGTAATATATAAGCAAAGCAAAAATTATAATGAAGCGATTGGGCATTAATGCAAATATTAAACGTGTAAATACCAATTAGGAGAATAGTACTTACTATATGCTTAAAAGGAGAAATTTTTTTTTGGGTTGGTCTCCCCTTAATGATTAATATGGATGGAAGATATGAATGCGCGATAGCGATTGATAAGTGGGGTAACAAATGATGGTGAAAGGTGGGGTGTCATGTAGGGAGATAGGAGGGGACTACGATGGGGTGTGATGTGAGACAAATTCTTCTGTGTTGAGTCCATATATCATACAGAGACTAATAAAAATGTACCACGTCACCCCAAAAGTGTATCGCGCTCGGTTCCGAGCGCGATACCGAGAGCCTATACTGCTCGGTACCTACCGCGCTCGGTACCAAGTGGTACCAGACGGTCCCGTCCAGTGTCCGCACAGAATAATCTCTCGTGATGTGGGGACGAAGGGAATTGGAGTTGAGAAAAGGGATCTAGGAGATGAGATGAGTGGATACTTAGGCAAACGGAACTAGAGGGTTACAGCTACAATTGAAAAAGACTATCGCACATGCACCCCAAAAATCAAGCGCAATCTCCCTATAAATATGAAGAAATCTCTCTATGTTTCTTTTTTGAATCAATCTAAATAAGGTAGATCTTAATTTAATTTTTTATAAGACCTTTCTTTGACAAGTCGAGGCAATATTTTAATTTCAAAAAGTGCCACATTAATTATTATTCTTTTTATTAGCCCATCAATATAATCAAAATATTGTTAGTAGACAAATAATTAAGTGATTATTTATATTTCTATTTTGATTTTTTCATTCTTCCTATCATTTAATTTTAATAATTATTTCAATCATAGTCATTTTCTCTTTTTCATAATAAATAAGTTGACTCGAACTCATATAATTAAGTTCGAGCTCAAGCTCAAGCCAAGAGTAACTCGAGATCGGCTCAACTCGTTTGCACCCCTAACAGCATGTAAGACGTGATATATTTAAAAAGTGCATTGATTGATGAAAAATAAAATAAAATAATTCAAATCTAAGGTCATTAGTGAGTCAAACCGACTCATGAGCGAGGTTGGGCGCGACTCGATAAATGACTCAACTCATGAGCCAGCTCAGGCACGACTCGATAAATGACTCGACTCATTAGCTAATATAAAAAAAATTATTAAAATGACTCGGCTAATTTATAAAAAATATCAATATAAAATGACTTAAAATATACTACCATTAAGGATTTTAAGTATTTTATTTAATATTTCAAAGTTATATATTAGTTTATTATATTAAATGATTATTTATTATTTCTTTCTAATTTTTAATATTTTTTATCTTTTTATTATAATAATTGCTAGAATCATAATCATTTTTTCTCTTTCAAAATAAACGAGCCGGCTCGAACTCATAAAATAAAACTCGAGCATAAGCTCAACTTGGATTAATTAATCAAGCTCAAGCTCAAGCTAGAGATGATTCGAGCTCGACTCGACTCATTTACACCTCTATATAAATCTATACAAATGAGAACATACACCACTTTATTTTTGAGAAGAGTACTAAACCCCTACCTATGATAAATTATTTAATATTTTAAAGAAGAATAATAAATGTTAGTGGATTCATGTCTTGTAATTAAAATAAAAATTCTTTTTTTTTAAATAATAAATTCTAATAATACAATTAACAATTTATTACATAACTAAACATTAAGGTTTGACATATTTGCATTAATTTTTAATTTATGTTTGTTACATTAATTTTTAATTTATTGACATAATTTTTTATTAATGATAATATATATCTATATATATCTATATATATATATATATATATATATATATATATATATATATATATATATATATATATATATATATATAATGTTTTGAAGAAAATAAAAAAAATAAAAAATATTTAATTTATGTTTTAATACAATCAAATTATTGTTAGTATACACACATTAATGTTTGTTACATTAATTTTTAATTTATTGACATAATTTTTTTATTAATGATAATATATATATATATATATATATATATATATATATATATATATATATATATATATATATATATATATATATATATATATATATATATATATATATATATAATAAATGTTTCGAAGAAAATAAAAAAATAAAAAATTAAATATAGCCAAATGAGAACCGGCCACGCTTTATAATGAAAAGAGGTGGAAAGCTCCACCGTATAAGATTATTAAAATTATGAGAGCTCGTGGCTTGAGACAAAGCTACACAGCCATGACAATTTTCTACATAAATAAACTTTTGTTTTGTCATATTCACATGAATGTGACATATGTCTCATGATATAAGATATTAATTAAATATTTATAAAATTTCAAAATAATTTAATTTTATATGATGTTGTTATACATCTTCATATTTTATATAAATATATTTAAATTTAATAGTTTATCCTTAAAAATGTTATAAATATCATAATTTTATTTGTGTTTGGTTATGGCCTAACATACATTTTATAAATCTCTTTAAAAAAACACTTTTAGAATGGTTGATGTTCTGAGAAGTTACATTGAGAGGATAAAATCATGAGGTCATCAAGTCAAAGCGTGTAATATCTTGATAGTTAAGAGTTTGGGCTGCTACAATTTATATTTGTCTTAAACAAAAATTTAATTGTATTAAAAAACACGTAAGAAGAGTAATAAGCAATTTGACGGGATATCCATATATGATATGGTATCTAGAGATATAAATAAGCCGATTCAATTATGAGTTATCATTGATTATCGATCGAGATTTGCTGATTAATGAAATTCAAATTTGAGCTAAATTCTACATATTTGAATCAATTAGGATCCAACTTAACATTAATTACATTGATTAGCTTATATTCTCAATAATCTACCCTCTCTCCCTTCTCTCTCTCTCTCACTCTCTTCATGATTCTTCATATTTTCATCTCCATTTATTTTTCTTGGCACTATTATTTATGTAATGGAATCTCAAATATTTTAGAACTATTTCAAGAGGATTGATATGATAACCACTATAATAAAATTAGAGGAGCTTTGTCTTTGTCTTCAATATGATTGGACTCTTTGTCTTGATCTTCCCAATTGCTTGAGGCATCTCTGTTCAGCATCTTAATTAATTTGATAACTGTCTATAGAAACAAAATCAATTTTTTTTTAATTATTTCTGCCAAAGTAATTTGTAAGCGCTTAAGAAAAAAATAATTATTTGTAAATCCAATGAAAGTTTTTTTTTTTTTAATTTTGTTTAAAGCAATAGTTTTTGCATTTTTTACCTAATTAATTAGGTTAATAATGATGCAATAGTTTGCAGAAGAGTAGGATCTTGCTCTGGATGTCCAATTTGCCAAATGAAGTCGACTAAGCAATCAAAGCTAATCATCAACTCAAAGTGAGGTTGGGGGCAACTTCACTTGAATTGATTGAGGCTTTGTTTGGATTGGCTTTCTTGTATGCTGGTGTTGACAATGGCATAGCTAAGATTTTTATCTGTGGGGGCATAAAATTTTGACTTTAAAAATATCCTTAATTTTTTTTCATTTTAACTTGAAATTGACATTATGGTTTAATTTTTTACTATTTTTTTAATTATAACAAGATAAATTTTATGATAATGAAAAAAAAAACTTATTGTCAGACTGATCTAAATTAATTTTAACTAAATTTATATAAACTATATATTATCATACTAATCTATGTCAAATGCTCTTCTACCTTGTATTTTCATATATAATTTAAATAAAAATATAACTAAAACATATTCTACAATGAGCAATAAATATATAAAAAACTTTATCTTATTATTATTTTAAGCTACTTGATTTAAATTTAAATATTATAATTCTTTTATAATGTAATTTGATGACTTTAATTACATAAATCTCCTATAAACTAAAATTTGGAGTTTTTAAAATATAAAAAAAAAAATTTGATGGAATTTTTAATTTAAAAAAATAATGTGAAGATGGAGAGAGAAAAGTAGTCTCACCCATTGGGGGGAGAGAGAGAGAGAGAGAGAGAGAGAGAGAGAGAGAGAGAGAGAGAGAGAGAGAGAGAGAGAGAGAGAGAGAGAGAGAGAGAGAGAGAGAGGAAAGAGGGAGAGCTACGAAGATGTGTTTTTTTTTTTTTGTGACGAAGAAGCACTGTCTTTATGCCAGCGAAAATCCCGATCGACCTAGCATGCAACCCACACCAATTTATATGGGCCAACACTTAATACTTTCATTGTTTGCCAAAGGATTCGAATTAGGGACCTGGGCTTTGCCCAGTCGGCTCTTCACCACCTGGACAAGCAACGGTGGTAATGAAAGCTAGAGAGAGAGAGAGAGAGAGAGAGAGTAAGTAGAGAGAAGATAGGTAGTAGAGAGATGGGAAGAGAGGGTGACTGCCATGGAGCTCAATATATAAGATTTTTTTTTTTTTTTTTTTTGGGGGGGGGGGGGGGGGGGCACGTGTCACGACCCAACCCGAGCGGGACGAATCCCATCACGTTGAGTTGCGATTGATGAACAAGATCTAGCTTTGAAATATGCTTTCAGACTCTTCCAACACACAAAGGAATACAGAAACACATAGCTACTACAAACTTCCAAATATAGAGAAACTCATCCATAAATTTTTTTCTCTTTTTATCATTCATCAAAATAATCACATACATTACAGCACATGGCTAATGATAGAAAGTACATAGCATAATAAAAAAATAATCATGAATGTACAAAAATCAAAAGTACAAAATACCTATGACTTCAAATCAGGTCCTGAACGGCTAGTCCAAAACTTCCTTCCCTTTCCCAGAACTTAAAAACCATGAAGATAACCATAGTGAGCTAACAGCTCAGCAAGATCACACTAGCCGATCTATATTCTCAGATTCTCACATTCAAAATACATCACAAAAGCTTAAAAAAATAGTTTATTCAAACAGTCGTACAGAATTTAGAAATCATATAATCAGACAAAATGCTAATATTCGTACATAACAAAAATCAAATAGATTTTAGATATTCATACATAACAAATCATTAGATGGAAATCAAATAATATATATTCATACATAAAATTTTTATTGTACAAATCACATTTCAGATCAGATTTCAAATCAAATTTCAAATCACATTTTAATTCACATTTCCCTGACCCTGACAGAATCTTAAAAGATTCTGACCCCTTATGCCTCACTTCCTTGACACAGACAGAATCTCGAAGGATTTTGGCCCATTATGTCTCCATTTGTGCTTATAGGACCAGAACATATCAGATATATATAGTTATCATATTAGAATTCATTTTTATATTCCCAGACACAAACATAATCTCGAAGGATTCTGGCCCCTTATAACTTCCTTCTGACATCATTCAAATCAAATCATATCAGATTCAGAGAAATCAGACATATATAAAAATGTCAACATAATGTATGACAACAGACAACAGAAAATTCAACATATCAAAATTCACAGTTTTAAAAATTTACTAAATTAACAAAAATCGTGTAAAACATCATTTCAAAACTTTAATTGTACTGAAGCAATATTTTCCGACATCCAGATAATTTTCTATTCAATAAAAATCCCGCAGAATTCAAAATACCTGGTGAAAATTTTTCAGAAATTACTTAAAACGTGCAAAATCATAATCTCTACAATATACCAAAAGTTACGCGGTAAAAGTTTTACCGGTGCAAAGTTATACTCATTTTTTTGCTAACTAAAGCAACATTTTTGTTGATCGTACAGTATGATCAAGTTCATACGATACGATCAAAATATCAAAATTAAGCAGATTTGATTGATTAATCATAGAATTAAATTAGACAATATTTTAAACATCATATAATATGATTAGGTTTGTATATTACTAATAGAATAACATTTTAAATTCAATTTTTTTGCTTAATTTAATGAACGGCGGGATTTCTAATTATAACAGCTCGTCTAGTATGATGTGGTGTTCATACTGTACAAATAGTTATATTTTAAAATTATTTTTTTCAAAAAAATAAAATATGTTAAATAATTTTTATGACACTAGATCTTACAGTATGATATACAAAAAAATTAAAATATTTAGAATTAATTGTTCTCCCCTTGTGTGTGTGTGTTCAGTTACCAGACTAGCATACAACTTTACAAGACATAACTCAAGAAATCAAAAATAAATAAATAAAAAATTATAAACTCTTTCAGCATAATCTATTCTACCCCATCTTGAGCTTTGAATTATTCAAATAACAGTGCATGTTGTACCTAAAATGTTAGTTAACACAAAAATATATAAATATGCAATTCAAACACTGAGAAATAAAGAGGTAATCAATAATATTTGTTATGATCAAAATCATAAACTCCGGAGCCTGAGTTGCAACAGTAATAGTGCATACAAACATGTATGTGCAATATACAACAAATGCTAGGAGGTTCATGTAGTCAACAACAATCAATTGACCTTGATAATTACACTAATAGCCTGCAAGCTGAAATAGTTGATATGCAGTATATATCAAATCCATCATATAGTCGGCAATCACTCAATGACATGCTAATGCACTAATCCCTCGCAGACAAAAGCGATTGATTTGCAGCAAATGTGAACACCTACAAACTATTATGGGGGACCCGTCATGCATACTATATGCTATCTACATACAAGATATAGAAGAGCTATAGTAAATGCTAGATATAGCATTAGAACTTATTGATCTTAGCAATATTAAAGAAGTAGATAAGTGCAATTTTTTAGTAGAAAGCTGCTTTAAGAAGTTGTAAGAAGGATAACTTTCTTACTACTATGTAAAACAACTTTTTAGTATAAAATTTCTAATTGAAAAAAAAAATTTATAATAAAAATTGCTTTAAAAAACAATAAGAAGTTGTCACAAACTAAGGTTTATGATTCATTTTGAATGACTTTTTTACTGCTTCTTAAAGCAATTTTCTAGTTAAAAAATTTAACTTTTTATACTTAAAAACTATATTAAGGAGTAAGAAAACTATCTCAAACAAAGCCTTCGTCAACCCTATTCCAATAGCTAGTAGTTAGAAAAAAGATATTACAGTGATTATTGATTGCATAAGAAAGTAGATTGATTGAAGCTAAATTCACTATCGAAATTATTGACAACATTATCAAGAATAATATTATTTATAGATATAATTTACTCATGATAATAATCATAAATAATGGTCCTAAACTTTTAGATGAGAACATTAATGATTTTTACTAAAGCCAGTGCATTCGAATTAAATTCTCCTCAATACATCATCCAAAAATCAACGGGCAAGTACAAGTGGAAAATCAACTGATTCTTAATCTTTTATGGAAGGAGTTTAAAGGTGAAAAAAGTTAAGGAATTAAGACTCCCTTTGATATTATGGACTTCAACAACCACATCATCTTTGCTTGGGCAAATACCATCTGCATTATCTCATAGAATAGAGACTCTCCTATCTAGCAGATGTAGGCTTCGTTTGGGACGGTTTTCTTACTACTTCTTAAAGCGGCTTTTCAGTACAAAAATTTTATTTTATTTACTAAAAAGTTACTTCAAGAAGCAGTAACAAAATCGTCCCAAACGAAGCCGTAATCTACATAATCAGAGAGTTATCACATCCTTAAATTTTGAAATAAAATTAAATATCTAAATACTTGAAATTACTGTGTTGAATGAACCATTTAATCAATTTTATAGATCAATATATTCTATTTTTTTAAATGCTCGAGAGAAAGGACTCCTTCAGGTGGCCTGATGTGCCACCATGTATGTCATACATACATGGATTGATACATACACACACACACACATATATATATATATATATGTGTGTGTGTGTGCAGACTTATTTCACAACAATATAGATTCATATATCCATTAATTATTCTGAGATAAATGCCAATTTTTTGTATATTGACTTTTTTATCAAGCAAGTTCACATTACTTGTAAATTTACAACAATTGTGTTATAGATGTTTTTCATAGCTCTTGAATTTATTAATTAAATTACACTGTGTCTCCAACTAGATACAAGTGTACATATATATATAGATTTAAGGTGTAGTGAATAACATCTTCAAGATCTAATGGCGAACCGGCTACATCAAGCGAATTGACCTTACCTTTAATTTCCAAGAGATATTGTGACATTGATTGATCTTTCATTGAGAAATGCTGCAACTCATTCTTAAGTTGAATGATTCTTAAGCGAATAGTCGATTGAAGACGGCGACCAAGGGCCAGCCATATATCAACACAATGATCAAGATTCAACACATAAGGTAGAAGTGCTGAAGAAATAATATAATACAATGCCGCTATAACATTTTAGTCAATTAGAGGAATGAGCATAGTGATACTGGCATCATTTGTGATATATATACTTAGGAGGACATATGCATGATCCATCCAAGAAACCTTCAAATCCATTGACACAAAAAAGTTTGATCACCATGAGATCTCAATGTAGGATGATTGTCGGCATAGAGATGAGTTACGATAATATTCTTGATATTAGCCATCAATAACTTAAGCTACGACGGAATGATGCTGTTCTCGAATAACATTTCAGCTTCTGCAGCAGTTTCGACTGGATTGTAGGAGATTCAGTTGATAGATTCATGATAACAAAAGGAAGTGAAAGAGGAAGAAAAGACTGGTTATTGAAAGGCTTGAAAAACTTACTCTAATACCATGACAAATAACATAAAGCAAGAAAACTGGAAAACAGGACAGGAATGTATCATTTCATTATATGTCTATAACTAGATACAAGAGTACATATATATAGATTTTCCATAAGGTAAATGCCTGCCAAATTAGTTACATGTTGAGCTGTCAGTGAGCTGTCAATCATTCTGTGCACACTTCTGTTACAAATAGGAAGTTATGAATTTCTTATGCCGACTAGTCATTATAAGTAGACAATGTGAGTTAGGATTTTATGGAAGGGTGATGACATGGTTTTCATAAGTATTGAAGTGGTTTAAGACTTTGGGACAGTGGGGGACATATGAGAGAAAATGAAACAAGACATAAAAATAATATTTTAGTGTTGTTTGAAAGGCGGCACTAAAAATAAGAAATAAGAAATAAAGCAGTAGAGGGCATCAATAGAGACACAAACAATAATGCAGACAAGCGTTGTATTTGTAATTCAACCTAATCAGATGAATTGCAAATACATTGTAAAAAATCTATATATTGAATTAAAAGTTTACTCCGCATTTGCTTTATTTCCAGTCAAACAAACTATTTCAAAGTCGTGCATTTGATTTACTTAGCACGAGGATTACTTACAACCTAATAGCCCCTAAAATAATTTTCCTTTGAAATATCAAGATTGATTATTTCAAAATAAATAAATAAATTAATAACTAGTATAATCATAAAATGATAGAGAACATGACAACTAAGTTTACTTATCATAATTTAGTGCCATTTCAATGATTTTTTTTTTTTTTTGGAAAATTTAAATGATTATTTCCTAGGTTAAAAAAAATATAAAAACATGACATTTAGTTATCAGCAATATAGTGACCACTGATAATTACAATAATTAAGAAATATATTTGTGATCGAAGACTTTAAATGGTTAGTTTAACAATTATATTAAATATTAAACTTCAAATAAATAAATAAAATAAAATACTTATATTCAGTGAAGATTGAGATCAATGAGAACTCTTAAAGAAAATCTTATTAGAGTTAATTAATTCAGATTGAAAACTCTCCTTTTGAGGATTTTTTTTATTTATTTAAGAGATAGTTATTGATGTTATGGCTATTTTTATTTATAGAATTCAATAAATACGGACCTATTACTATTTAACCCAAAGGAAAGTAATAATTATACATTTTAATGTAATATAAAATTAATTTATTTTATGGATATTTGACATGATTGATGATGTAAAATAACAAAGTTGTACAATGAACATAAAAAAATTTTGGTAATTAAAGGACAACAAACTCATATCATTCAAAATAAAATAAAATAAAATAAAATAAATTAAATTAAAATATTTGGACAAGTGCAAAATGTTTCATATTAGTAAGTGAAAGTCTCAATGATTTTGGATGTTTGGAAACAATTCAAAATAGAATCTATAAGTAAAAATGAGAGACCTTTTATCGTTTACTCAAGTCATATACTTTTGGCAATATACATAATAAAATCTCATAGTTTTTCTATCTAGGTTTCTATTTCTCTTTCTTTTATATTTCTCTCTAGTTTGTTGTGTTCTTGTTAGTGAAGATGTGGTACCACACATATATAATTTTAAATTCAACCAATGGTCAATTATGATATATTAAAAAAGAATTATGCTTAATTATAATTTAAAATAAGATATTCACTATGCATAGTGGAGGAAAGGTGAAGAAGCACAAATGGCAGTTCGAGTTGAAGCTCTTTTTCATTACTTCGTTTTAGGGAGCAAAGGTGAAGAAGTGAAAGTGAGGTTGGGCCATGGCACAACTTACTTAAGTTTTATAGCTTAGGCCCCCCATCTAAGTTTTATATTATGAGCCCCCACCCTGAAAAAGAACAGTCATAAACTTAAGCAACTGAAGCATATGTGCGAATGCGAGGACAATAGGCAAGTAGGTGGCTTGTTCTCTTTCTGCATGTCAAGAAGAGAAAAATAGATGGCAAGGGACCTTGATCTTCACTCTAGAAGGAAAAGAGTAGAGCCAGAGAGGGGGAAGAGGAGTGCATGAAGGGAGAGATTATTACGTGCTGTCACCAGACCGTCTGGAGACAAATTAGGATGCACCGCATCACCCGATGCATAACGGTACACAGTAGCGGTACACAACATATTGGTGATGTGGTGCGCCCTGATTGGCCTCCAGTGATTGCATGTAATAATTTCGCGCATGAAGGAGAGGCAAAAGTGGAACATGAGGATAGGTGAAGAGGCAAAAATGGCATTAGGGCATGGGCATGATTCAACTGCTTAAGTGTGCACACCACATAGTAATTATTATTATTATTATTTTCTTGCAACACTTCTATTATTATCATTACAAAAGGTTACATCCCTTCTAAATGAATACTTACACATAAATACCATAAAAATAAATATTAACATGATAGAGAATATCTAAAAATTCCACTTAATTAAAAGTGGCCTTTTTGGATGTAATAAAAACTTTGCACGCATATATACACTGAATATTATACGCCTATTTCTTTTGGTAATATATAACAAGAATTCCATAATGGACTAAAAATAATTATGTTAAATAAGCATGATTATTACCTAATTAAGAAATATTAATGAATTTATCAAATATAATGCATATATATAGAGTGATTTTAATTATATTTATAATATTTCATTCAAGTCATTGACTTAATGGTGCATTATCCACATGCCATATAAATTTAATTTGAATATTAATTAAATTTATATGTTATATCGATAATGCTCTATTTACCCCATAATAGCCTATATGGAATATTATATATTAATCTATTTAAAATGACTCTAAATATGTTTTATATTTCATAAATCTTATTAATTAATTAATTAATACTTCCTAATTAGATAATAATCATGCTTAGTCAACATAATGGTTTTTAGTACAATATAGATTTCCTAATTAAATGTTACTATAAATAGTCCATATATAATATTCAACATAAATATACGTGCATTGTTTTACTTACATCATAAAGATGCCACGTTTCAATGGGATTTTTAGAAATGTCTCTCTCATACTAACGTTTGCTTTTAAGGTTTTTATTTTTATTTATTTATTTATTTATTTTACGTTAGGTTTAGGATAGTTATGTATAACTTGGGTGGTCCATTTAGAGGGGATGTAATTTTTACAATGATAATTATAAAAATATTATAGGAAAAATATGTTTTTCAAAAAATGTTATGAGTATTATAATTTCCTTTTAATTGGATATTTTAATCTTTTAGTAAATTTGATAGTAAATATGTTGGGTCTAGTAATTAGGATGTTAAGCCTAACTAATGTCCCGAGGCTAACCAAGAGGGGGGGTGAATTGGTAATTTAAAAAATTATACTTCTACTCTTGGATTTTTAGAAAACCTTTTTAATTATTAATGCAAGTTAAATTTAAAGTTTAAAAAATAAACTTTTCAACCAGAGTAAACAACTTGCAATGAAATTAAATGTAGAAGAAAAATAAGAAAGAACACACCAGATTTATAGTGGTTCGATCAAATCTTGACCTACGTCCACTCCCCGGAGGCACCCTCCGAGTATTGCACTAATACCACAAAGTGACTCTCCTTTTGCCCCCACAGCAAGGCGGAGAAGCCTGTACAAAATCACTTTCACCTTCCCCGGTGCGGCGGAGTAGCCGGGTTCTTTGACACCAAAGAGATCTTCTTCTCGCCAAAACTTTCCTCAAGACGACCCTTGAATCCGATGGTACTGAAGTGCAAGTTCGCCGGAGCAACCGTGTGAATATCCCCTTCACACTCCCTTGAAATCCCCTCCAAGGATCTTCTCCCTCTCAAACTCCACCATTTCCTCTCTCCCTTTCAAGTTCTCTCTTCTAGTTTTCTCCCAAAGAACGAAGACACAATGACTGTCAAAGATACACTTTGTCGTCCTTTTACACTCTCCAAGTGTCGGCAGAGAACCGGACCAATGTTGTTGAACTTCACTTGAGAGCCCTTCAAAGGAGATGAGAAGAAATAAAGAGATCTTCTTCTTCAAGTAACCTTGTGAATCCCTCACAAACCCCTCACTTGATCTCTCACTCTTCACTCTTACAATCTCTCCCAAACTCTCACTCTCAATGATCCCTCTCAAGAGAAAACAACTCCAAAGGCACTTGTAATAGTTTCTAGGACTCCTTATATAGAAAGGACATGAAAAACCACTCAAAAAACTGCTAAAAACATGTTTTTCTGCGCACCGGATCGTCCCGTACGAACCATTTGTTCATCTGTACGAACCAATTTCGTCCTGGACGAAATTGGTTCGTCCCGGGACGAAAAATTTTGTCCGGTACGAACAGTTATATCAAAAGTTGGTTCCGAAAACTGCAGAACTTTGCCAGAAACTGCCATAGTCGGTTCCCATCGTCATGGACGAACTGGACTTCGTCTGGACGAAAATTTTACAGAGAACCCATCGTCCTGGGATGAAAAATGATTTCGTCTGGACGATCAGTCCTTAGAAAAATTTTCCAGTTCAGTTCCTGTCCGTTCTATTGCTCTTACAAGGAGATAACTGATCTGATCGTCCCGTACGAACAATGTTCGTCCCGTACGATCAGTACAAAAACTTTTTCAAGATCTCCTTTAAGTGTGTGTATATTTATTCACTCAATTACAATCACTCCCTCTCAAATTTAATTCAAATAAAAAGTACAAGCTTCAAATTCACAGAGTATCTCATACTGAATCTGATTTGAAGTCTTCGTAGTCTGGGGTTCGATTTTCCTGAAATATTAGTACACACAAGAGCAAAAACAAATCTTCCAAAAAATGTTAGGAGATAACAACACATAAAATAATAATATTTGGAATCATCAAAACTATACAAGTTGCAATAATGTAAAATATGCAAATAGCAACTTTCCTAACAATCTCCCCCTTTTTGATGATGGCAAAATAATTATTGTTTGTATAATTTCAAATTCTAAGAATCTCCTAAACTCCCCCTGAATTAATGAACATATGAAAATAAGGAGGCATTAAAATTATTTTTGTTTTTAAAATTTTTAGAAATACAAAATAAAGAAAACAAACACACATACACTAAACAAAATAAACACACAACGATACGAATACACAAGACACAACAAACAATTTCTCCCCCTTTTTGACAACATCAAAAAGTGAAGAAGAAAAAGACTAGAAATGTAAGCAGACATATGAAAATAATTTAAAAAATTTAACTTTTAAAGTGATTGACATAAGGTATGCAAATAAAATTAAAACATTAGCTAAATCATAAAATTCATAGAATTTAAGAAGAGATATAACATAGAAACTAAAAAGAATTAATCAACACATAAGTATATTTAGACATTTAAGATAGAGAAAATCATTGTAAAAATGATGATATAAAAATTTTATATTTCATATTTCAAAATGTAATATAAATGTACATAAGATTAGTTTTGAATTAAGAGATTAAAAAATTAATGAAAGAAATAACTATCACATGTGGCGCTTTGCGCATCTTTTTCAAATTTTGTGGCACATTTTTGTGCATCTTTTCACTTGTTGGGCTTATTTTGTGCCTGTTTTTCACATTGCAAATCTTTGCACATTTCTTTTGATTTTTTGTACATTTGTACAATTTTCAAGAGTAATTGTATTCTTTCCAAAATCATTAATCTAAAATTTCAAATCTTTCTAAGTGCATAAATATTAATTGATAAGTGAAATACAAAATAAGAAAACGTCATAATTGCAATAATAATATTAAAATTAATGTATTCTAAATAAGAGACATGAAATTGACAATCTTAATAATATCAAGTTATAAACACAACTTAAATTTAGAAAATTAGATTTTCTAATGAATTCAATTTTATGTTGCAGTTCAAAGTATAGCACTTGTAAGATCAAAAATTTAAGGGTTTTTCATATAGGCTAACGAACATTTCAAACATAGAACAAAAATACTTAAACATAAAAAAAAAATCTAAAGCAATAAAAGAGTAGAAAAATACTAAACAAAATACAAGTACACAAACTATAAAAATTTTCATATCACATTCCAAATGTCTCAAAATAAGAAACATGGAATTCGATATGAAAATATTTCAAAATCATACAAAACACACAAAAATTAAAAATAGAAAAGCACATAAAACAAACAAAAATAAAAACACAACTAATAAAAAACATACACATAAAAACACATAAACAAAGGGTTTAAACATCATTTTGCTCCTGGTTTGATGATTCAGAAGCTAGATCTGCCCAGGAGATTTTTTTCTTTTCATTATTTTCCTATTTTATAATTTGCTTAGCTTTGCCCTTTTCTTTAGTAGGAAGAGTTCTCAAATTAGGGCACTGACTTTTTAGATGTCCAGATTTCCTACATCCAAAGCAAATAATATTTGAAGAAATCTGAATATTCTTACCATTTTTATCTTTATTCCATTTTTATTGATGCTTATGCTTGTTCTTTAGTGGACTTTTCAATTTGCTTGTTAAGTCATCGATTTCCTCACCAACTAAGCAACTTTTCTCCATGTCTTCCGCTTTTAGCATTATTGTTTCACCTGCATCCAAAAGTCTTTGACCCAAATATTGCTCGTAGGCAATGAGTGAGCCAATCAAATTATCAATAGAATATTCATTCAAATTTTTTGATTCGCAAATAGCAACAACTTTGGCATCAAACTTGTCAAGTAAACAATGTAGAATTTTATTGACTATTTCAAAGTTTGAAAATTCTTTACCTAAAGCATGCAATGATGTTACAATTTGAATAAACCTAGTATACATGTCTAAGATCGTCTCATAAGGTTTCATGCTAAAGAGTTCATAGTCATGCATCAAAAAATTCAACTTAGATTGCTTGACTTCACTAGTACCTTCATATGTAATGCATAAACTGTCCCAAATTTCCTTTCCGGTAGTATATGTAGAGATTTTCATATAATCTTCCAAATTTAAAGCACAGAACAAATAATTCATACATTTAGCATTTAATTCAGCATAAATTTGTTCTACTCTACTCCATTCAGAAAAAGGTGTATCAGTTTTGATTCCATCTATAATACGTGACGGTACAGAATAACCATTTTGAATCATATGCCACATTCGATAATCTATTGATTGCAAGAAAGTAGACATTCAAATTTTCCAAAAATCAAAAGAAATATTTTCAAATAAAGGTGGTCTAACAATTGAATATCCTTCTAATGTTTTACGGTTTCTAAAATTAGCCATACTCGTTTTTCAAAAAGTAGTCAAAACTTATGATTTTGAAACCTTGCTCTGATACCACTTGTTGGGTCTAGTAATTAGGATGTTAAGCCTAACTAATGTCCCGAGGCTAACCAAGAGGGGGGGTGAATTGGTAATTTAAAAAATTATACTTCTACTCTTGGATTTTTAGAAAACCTTTTAAATTATTAATGCAAGTTAAATTTAAAGTTTAAAAAATAAACTTTTCAACCAGAGTAAACAACTTGCAATGAAATTAAATGTAGAAGAAAAATAAGAAAGAACACACCAGATTTATAGTGGTTCGGTCAAATCTTGACCTACGTCCACTCCCCGGAGGCACCCTCCGAGTATTGCACTAATACCACAAAGTGACTCTCCTTTTGCCCCCACAGCAAGGCGGAGAAGCCTGTACAAAATCACTTTCACCTTCCCCGGTGCGGCGGAGTAGCCGGGTTCTTTGACACCAAAGAGATCTTCTTCTCGCCAAAACTTCCCTCAAGACGACCCTTGAATCCGATGGTACTGAAGTGCAAGTTCGCCGGAGCAACCGTGTGAATATCCCCTTCACACTCCCTTGAAATCCCCTCCAAGGATCTTCTCCCTCTCAAACTCCACCATTTCCTCTCTCCCTTTCAAGTTCTCTCTTCTAGTTTTCTCCCAAAGAACGAAGACACAATGACTGTCAAAGATACACTTTGTCGTCCTTTTACACTCTCCAAGTGTCGGCAGAGAACCGGACCAATGTTGTTGAACTTCACTTGAGAGCCCTTCAAAGGAGATGAGAAGAAATAAAGAGATCTTCTTCTTCAAGTAACCTTGTGAATCCCTCACAAATCCCTCACTTGATCTCTCACTCTTCACTCTTACAATCTCTCCCAAACTCTCACTCTCAATGATCCCTCTCAAGAGAAAACAACTCCAAAGGCACTTGTAATAGTTTCTAGGACTCCTTATATAGAAAGGACATGAAAAACCACTCAAAAAACTGCTAAAAACATGTTTTTCTGCGCACCGGATCGTCCCGTACGAACCATTTGTTCATCTGTACGAACCAATTTCGTCCTGGACGAAATTGGTTCGTCCCGGGACGAAACATTTTGTCCGGTACGAACAGTTATATCAAAAGTTGGTTCCGAAAACTGCAGAACTTTGCCAGAAACTGCCATAGTCGGTTCCCATCGTCCTGGACGAACTGGACTTCGTCTGGACGAAAATTTTACAGAGAACCCATCGTCCTGGGATGAAAAATGATTTCGTCTGGACGATCAGTCCTTAGAAAAATTTTCCAGTTCAGTTCCTGTCCGTTCTATTGCTCTTACAAGGAGATAACTGATCTGATCGTCCCGTACGAATAATGTTCGTCCCGTACGATCAGTACAAAAACTTTTTCAAGATCTCCTTTAAGTGTGTGTATATTTATTCACTCAATTACAATCACTCCCTCTCAAATTTAATTCAAATAAAAAGTACAAGCTTCAAATTCACAGAGTATCTCATACTGAATCTGATTTGAAGTCTTCGTAGTCTGGGGTTCGATTTTCCTGAAATATTAGTACACACAAGAGCAAAAACAAATCTTCCAAAAAATGTTAGGAGATAACAACATATAAAACAATAATATTTGGAATCATCAAAACTATACAAGTTGCAATAATGTAAAATATGCAAATAACAACTTTCCTAACAAAATATATATTCAATGTTATAATTTCCTTTTATAATATATTGTCATTGTCAGTCTCAAATTCTAGATGAGAAAAGTGGAGGATTACATTTAGTACATAATTAGTGTAAAATTTATTGAATAAGTATGACATAAATCCTTTAATATATCGTGTTAGTGCTAAGGTGTTTCCCGGAAACAGTGTGTTGTATGGCCTGAATACAGCGAGAAATGTACAAGGACTACTACACCAACGATTGGACTTAATGTTAAATAAGCAAGGGTTCTTATAACATGGACAAATGTGGGCAAAAAGGCTAGTCCATAAAATTAGAATTATGATAGAAACTTTAAATATATGTTCTCTTACAAGAAATTAATGAAATTAATAAATATTATGATTCAAAAGAAGATAAATATTCTATGCATTCAAAAAACTAAATCAGTTAGAGAGAAAGCTAAGGAGATTAATAATTTAGGATTTAAACTAAGTTATTCAAGTTAGAGTCGCACTAGAAATGATGTATGTGTGATTATATATAAGATTTTAAATAATAATGTTATATAAATTAATATAATTATAACTATAAACACTATTGTTGATGCTAAGATTATTAATATTATAAGTGTTTATATTTCTCAAGTAGATTTAAAGATGTGTTCAAAATTAAAATTTTAGAATCACCGGCCTGGAAGAATTAATACAAACGATATCTCTTAAAAAAAATATTGAAGAAGATTTAAATGAAAATGTTGGTTAAGTGGTAGAAGATTTTAAAAACAATCATAATGGCAATATTGTATTTGGAGCGACAAATGAAAGTGATAGGACCATATTAGATTTTGTTATAGCTTATGATTTTGTAATTTCTAATACCTTATTAAAGAAAATAGAGAATCATCTCATCACTTATAAGAATGAACATTGTAAAACTTAGATAATTATTTTCTTATTTGAAAAATAAATCATTTAGATCATAAAGTTATTCCGAGTAAAAGTTTATATACCCTATTAACATCACTTATTAGTTTTGAGCTTTATGATGAAATGGTAGAATGTTAAAAACAAAGTAAAATATTATTCTAGAATTAGTGATGAGGGCATTTAAAAAGTACAAACAAAAATATTTTTAAGAATAAGATTTATGATCTTAAGATTTTGAATGTGCATGAAAAAACTAATATTATATGAAGAAAAAAAAAGTTTGCTAGTGATATTAAAAATTACTAAAAGTAAAATTGGTATTTTCGATAAATTTTTCGACAGATTGTGTTATGACGTAATGACTAGTGAAATGGCTGTTATAAGCAATTGAGGCATTTATGGTGGAATTTTAGGCAAAAATGAAAATTTTGGTGGAACTTTTCGATAGAAATTACGGCGGAAAATTTCCACTAGAATTTTTGCTGGAATGGGCCCTATTTCCGTCCAGTGCGCCCTTCTTCTGCCACTTTTATGCTAATAAAACCTTAATCCGCCAATTTTACACTCTTAGATTCGGACTCAACTTCCTGAAAATCTTCAAGCATCCAACCACTCTGTTGCGAAGAAAAATGTGTTTTAATTGTTACTATTTTATATTTAAATTAGAATTATACAAAATTAAAATGAATGATTAATTAAAATAAATTATTAAATAAATAAATAATTAAAATGAAATATTAAATTAATTATTAATAAAAATAAATTATTAAATTACGAAAATTTTAAATAATAATATTAAAATTTAATCATTTTAGTTAAATATTTAAATAATTAATTTAAATTAGTTAATATTATTACTTTATTTCAAATAGTTTTAATTCTTTTTTTTTTTTTTTATAAAAGTATGATTTTTTCAAAACATTTTAAAATCTGCGGGAAAAGTGGCCGGAAATATTTCTTCGCAAATTCGCCGAAAACACTTAGAAAATTAGCTGGAAATATTTCATCGTAATATGTTGGAAATCTGCCTGAAAAATCCGTCGGTAATGGACGATTTTCCTGTAGTGTCTACACATGCTTTGTAGATTTTGAAAAAAAAAAAGATTTTATATTAATTTTTTATTCCTTCCAATTTGTATCATTATGCTAATTGAATAATGAAATGATCTGTGCCTACTTGTTTGCAAATATTTTGACCATTCATAATTGAACAAAATAATTTTTGATATTTTGTATAAAAGGTTATGCTTATCATTTTATATCTTTATACATATTTTTTTTTGTTTTTTAAAAATAAAAAAAACCCACGGAGGGGCCTACGTGTTAATTTCAAAAATCGGTTACAAAATCCTAAAAAGGATCCACCAGCTCTCTACGACTCCGAGGAGTTACAATCAAATTAAAAGGATAAAAAGAACCTAAGAGCCGGTGGTTCCCTGTTCTACCATTACAAAAATAATGATCTAATAGGCTCGGGCTGAGAGACATCAGCACCCAAAAAAGGAAGATCCACTTAATAACGTTCTGCTCGAACTTCCTGCAAAATAACAAAGGAAATATAAAAAGAAAATGCAACCAGGTAGAATGGCTAACCTTTTCAACCTTGTAATTCGTCCAAAAAATGGCAGTAGCAATAATCCAAGACCTGGTGCTCCAAAAGAAGGAAATATGGAAAAAGCAGCAAAATATAATATAGAAACAGTTATGTAAGACCCCCACTAGCTAAATGGAAAAAGTATACCCGTAAAAGACCATATCAATCATAGCAGAGGGATCAATCCTTAACAGATAAGCGCTGAACTTTATGCAACGCAAGAGATTTAAGAGAAAAACCTCACCAGTTAAGCACAGAAACATAATAGCATAAAGAATGACGGAATGAGTAAACTCAGTCCAGTTGCGATAGATTAAATTCAGGATACTAGTAAAATTTCTACCAAGAAAAAAATCATCATGACTAGCAGGGGAATTACTAAAAACAAAAACATGGTAAAACTAGTAATCAGAAGGGTTCCAACAGTAGATAAAACTCCTAGAATCCAATCTGCTAAACTTAATAAGCGGCCACCCGATACCTTTCAAATTGGACCGTAGATAGTTAATATAATGAAAGGAGCCTTTCATAAAACACTGATTCTGACAGAATCCAAAGCTTACCAGATTAGTATAACAGAGGCTAGTACCAAAGAACACATACAGATACAGAAACAGAGAACTGGAAAGATTAAACATGTCTAATATAAGGGAGGGCAGTTTTATCAAGATTAATTAATCCTTTCAGAAAAGGATTAAGGTTATAGATATCCAAATTTTGAAAACCCTCAAGCTGACAGCCAAATTTAGCCAACTAGTCCGCACAAGCGTTTGCTTCACGATAGACATGAGATATAATAAAATTAATAGTATAAAGATGCTGTTTGATTTTTCTAATTAAATAAAAATCTTGAGGATTTCCTTGAACTAGATTATTGATAATTTGAACCACAATATGCGCATCCAACTCAATCCAGACATTAAAAAAACCTAGGATAATGCACTTTTCAATACCCAAACTAAGAGCAGTGAGTTCAGCAGTAATAACAGAGGAAGAACTTAAGGGGGAAGCATATGCCGCTAGAATAATACCCCTGTGATCTCTTAAAATACCTCTAGCACCAGCAGAATTCTGATTAACCGAGCCGTCAGAGTTTAATTTTACGAAAGGAAAAGAAGGTTTTCTCCAAATGACAAATCTGGAGCCAAAATTGTGACTTTTATCATCCACTTTAATATCAAAAAACATAGCTAAGTTGTTAAACTTTCTGTAATTTTTAAAAGTAATAAGGTTACAATGAACTAATTGTCTAATCTTATGGTTGATGTTCTCAATGATCAGAGTAGCATCCATATTGATATCACAGTATTTGGCTTCATTTCTAGATTTCCAGATATACCAAAGGATGAGAGTAGCAATCAAATTTAAAATATGACCTCTATTATTTTTCATCCACTCTTTCAACAAAGAATGAAGATCATTGAAATGCTCCATATTATACAAACTAGTAAATTTGCTAAAATGAAACCAAACCTTTTTAGCAATGGCTCCGTTCAAAAAAAGATGATTAACATTTTCAATATCAGCGCAACAGTAACATTTAGAAGGGAAGCTAAAACCTTTTTTTTTTTGAATCAGAGTATCCACCAGAATAAAGCCTTTAATGCATCTCCAAGCTAAAATAGAATAAGACAAGGGAATATTATTATGCCATAAGGAAGAATAAATAACCTAAATCTCTTGCTGAGATCTTTATACATATATTTGTGGATCTCATTTTATTTTTCCTTGGTTATATGATTGGTATTGTTGTAGTCTCAAATAATTTATTTTTTCTACTTATTTTTGCAACACTTATAATATTATTTTGATATTGTTTTAATTTTATATGAGGAAGCTTTAGATTTAGGGAGTTTTGTTTCCCTATCCCCCTATATTCACAATGATTATTTAAAAAAGAAAGTAGCATTTTGGCATACTAAAATTAATAAATAAAAGTCATAACAAATAAAATACTCTATATGATTTCTAAAAATATCATAAATATTCATTTGTTTAATCATCCAACAAAACTGCTTGAAATGATATATATGTGCCTTCTATTACTATCTATGATAGTTATTTGCTATATATTAATTATCATATTACGATTATCATATATGCTTAATATTCATTAGAAATATATAGTACTACTAATTTTTATAGGATTATTAATGTGTAAGATTTTCTAGATCACATTTTTTATAGATATCCAAAGTCGTAGTCGAAGGAATTGGATATATAATCGACTGTTGCTTAAACAAAAAAAAATAATAGATGAATTCATTAAAGGAGATCATTTTTTAATCCAGGTTGTCTTCCAACTACCTTCTTGTTTATCTAATGGGTGGTTTTGTTGTCATTGCTCAAAGCATAAAACTTAAGTGTACCTTACACCAGATGACTTTACCATTGATTTATATGTAAAGGATTCATGGAGTGTACTGGCATTTTGATTCTTAATATGGTTCATCAACAAGTTCAAAGATAATTGAGAAGAAAATATTAAGACGTATGAATATATAACTTATGATGCAATCGGGGGGGGGGGGGGGGGGGGGGGGTATGGGTTTATTTAGAGAACATATGGAAGGGTTACAAAATAGGAAAATATGTACGAAACTTCTATGAATTACGTGTTGCTAAACAACCAGTTTGGGATAGGTACACCACCGACTATGAGCTATGAGTCATTAGGATATTAAGTATTTAGATTGAATATAACATTCTTTAAGAGTGTCTAAATCAATTCGTTTGGCTGCTTATGAAGACTAACCCTACAGATAATCTAATTCCATTAGATCTACCTTTTACATGACTAAGACGCTAGCTTCCATATTGGGTTTGAATGTTGCAAAAATTATTATTATTTTAACAATTGTATGTTATACTACAAGGATGATTTATCAGAGACAATATATCGCCATTGTATTGCACCACGATTTAAACAAAAATTTAGAAAATAAAGAAAATTGAAGGATGTTTTAGTTAGTCAATTATTTTATCAACCCATTATTTCAAGACTACAACAACTATATGCATCAGAAGCAAGTGTGTTAACTCATCCTTAAGAAGCTAAGGCCTGATAACACTTAGATTGAATGCATCCTACTTTTATCATAGATCCAATAAATATAAGATTGGACTTATATGTAGATGATTTTACTCCTTTCAACCATACAAGATTAAATAACTCAACCCGACAAGTCCTAATGATGGGACATGTCTTATCGTTTTGAGCTGTAATTAGTGAATTCCAATATTTAATTTTAGAATTTTTTTAAGTTTTCTTCCAATATATATTTTAAAATAAACAACAAATTATAGAGCTATTAAAAACATCCAAAGTGTTGGGGGCGAGGAGGCATAATTTAGAGAACATATGGAAGGGTCACAAAATAGGAAAATATGTACGAAACTTCTATGAATTACGTGTTGCTAAACAACCAGTTTGGGATAGGTACACCGACTATGAGTTATGAGTCATTAGGATATTAAGTATTTAGATTGAATATAACATTCTTTAAGAGTGTCTAAATCAATTCGTTTGACTGCTAATGAAGACTAACCCTACAGATAATCTAATTCCATTAGATTTATACATGAGTAAGACGCTAGCTTCCATATTGGGTTTGAATGTTGCAAAAATAATTATTATTTTAACAATTGTGTGTTATACTACAAGGATGATTTATCAGAGACAATATATCGCCATTGTATTGCACCACGATTTAAACAAAAAATTAGAAAATAAAGAAAATTGAAGGATGTTTTAGTTAGTCAATTATTTTATCAACCCATTATTTCAAGACTACAACAACTATATGCATCAGAAGCAAGTGTGTTAACTCATCCTTAAGAAGCTAAGGCCTGATAACACTTAGATTGAATGCATCCTACTTTTATCGTAGATCCAATAAATATAAGATTGGGCTTATATGTAGATGATTTTCCTCCTTTCAACCATACAGGATTAAATAACTCAACCCGACAAGTCCTACTGATGGGACATGTCTTATCGTTTTGAGCTATAATAGATGAATTCCAATATTTAATTTTAGAATTTTTTTAAGTTTTATTCCAATATATATTTTAAAATAAACAACAAATTATAGAGCTACTAAAAACATCCAAAGTGTTAAAATAAACTCATCTACAAAATCTCTTATAAAGTAGTAATACTACAGTACATGGCTACAAATAGTAGAATACTAAGTAGAACATAAAAAAGCTAGTTATAGTCATACAAAAAAAGAATAATACATATATAAACTCATATCATATCCTAAAAGCTACTCAACCGAATTCTTCTAATTCCCAAATCCTAAAAATAGAATGCAAAACTACAGTAAGCTAAAACAGCTCATCATACCACAAATATCTATCTAAATTTTTAAATATTTCTTCTATTAAACATTTGCTGAGTATTAAAAGTTGAACTGAGCATAAAAAATAAATATATTTATTATAATATTAGGCAAAATACACAAGCACTTCATATATCCTTCCCAACTAGCAGAATTCATTAACTTTGACCTTGTTCCTCTCAATGGACAGTTCAATAATTCTAAGGCAACATATAGAGTTCAATAACTCTGCGTAATATATAGTGTTCATCAACTCTAATGTAGAATGTGCATATATTATCAGAACAGAACTTCCACCATCTCTTTTAAATATCCATAGAATCACTCATTTCAATCAATTATGCACATATTGTATTATATCATAGGGATTAATGCATAAATAAACACATATTTTACTATATCATTGGGAAAATATATAAAATATTTAGAATCTCTCTCTATAACATACAAAAAATTACATAGTGAAAATTTTACTAGTGTTAAGTTATCCCAATTTTTTTGTAATGAAAATATAAATTTATTCATAAAATCTCTATAATTTTTTTAAATTGAGATAGACATGATGTGACCTACCTCGATCTAGACAAGTTTTAGAACTAGACCGACAACTAAAAAAGACCCAAAGAGACTCAAATCCTCTTTTCTCTCTTCAAAATTTCTCTCCCTCTCTCTCCAACTCCGGCTGGCGGCTGCTAAAGAAATGAATGGCATGAAATAGTGAATATATATATATATATATATATATATATATATATATATATATATATATATATATATATATATATATATATATAACTACAACAGAAAATTAATGACATTTAAGTAGAGTTCTTAAATATAATTATAAGATAATCGTTTTGCCTAATATTTTTAATAAAAGTATAAAACTATTACATCACAAACTCTTAAATTCTCTTTTATTCTCTCTTAATGGAGTTAATGGCATTAATGGAATCAAAATGTTTAATGTTGTTTCGCAAGAGAAACTTTTCTTAAATTTAAAATTATTTTGAGAAAAATGTTACTTAATCAAACTATTTATCTAATATTATTTTATTATTTTTATTTTATTTAAAAAACTATTTATCTAATATTATTTTAAAAAAAAATATTTATAGATAATCAAACTACCTACATAATTTAATTAATTGAAACTTAATGGAGTAAGTCAAACAGAAAATATTATATTTAGATTGATTTCCCATGAATAGTTTGTAACCTCTCTAATTATATTTTTATCTTTAAATAATATTAATTATCTAATGAATAATAAATTTATAATCTGATTATAATTTAAGCATGCTCTTATTATTCAAGATCAAATCAACACTTATTAGAACTACTTCTATAAATTCATAAAGAAAGAAATGAATAAATTTTATAGATTTATATTATTGACTATTTATTTAATTATGTCCATAAAATATAATAAATAAGATAAATCTTGAATATATACTAAATAAATTAAAGAGTATAATTTCATAAATAAGTGTTTATTAATTGCTTGAGATTAATATCATTTCATGTATAGTGTTACCCTTTAAATATTATATTAAAATGAAATTATGAGATTTTTATATTAATATTAGTGTTTCTATTTTTATAATCATATACATTAAGTGTTTTAATGTATAGTCTAGAGGATCTTTATAGTGAATTTAATAATTTAATGGTGTTCACTTATGGTAGTGGTGAAAGGGTTATTTTGGTGGTGGTGAAACCAATATTCAATGTTTGAATATAAAAACACTAAAATTGGCCTAACACCGCAGTGCTCTCAAGAGGTCCCCAATTTATTCTATTAGACAAAGAGCTTAGCACCACACCGCTTCCATCCCAGTGCAGCAGCTCTCCCCTGAAGGGGTTTCTAACACTAAAGATAGAAACATTAACGCCGCAACGCTCTCAAGGACCCACAAACACTATAACAAAGAGAACAGTGCCACAACGTTCCCAATCAAAGTTCCCATTGAACTCGTTTTAAACTTTCTAAATGTAATTCACAACTTTTAGAGATAAAGATAAACATGAAATATGTTAAAGTATTCGCATGCAAAGATCTAATAAACTTGTAAATCTAAGCATATCCTATTTGAGTAATTACAAGTGATCTAATCACTATATAAGTTGTTATACTAACAACCATTATTTTTGTTGAAACCGAAGAGCCATTATCTGCTCTCATTGTGAGGTCCTTGTCAATAAGCTTTTGTTACATAGTTGATTACAATAGCATATGAGAAATTATAGTTGTCGATTCTGATCTAGTCTAAAAGATGTAATTAGACAACCTTTAGTACCTTTAAAAATTGAGGATTATTTAGTGTTGATATAAAGAGCTAGAAGGATGGAGATTGATCATCAAATCACTCAGAAGACAAGGGACTAGCATAAAAAGAGTATTGAAGAAGATATCCAAAGCATTCAGACAAAGAGCTCAAATGGGAAGAAGCCTAAGTTTAGCTCTAATAGAGTTAATAGTGGTGCTGCTAGTATATCCATAGAAGCTTGCGCTAAGTGTGGAAAATTTCATAAGGGTGAATGTTTGATAGGTTCTAATACTTGAGCCTAGTGTCTTCAACCATGACACATCAAAATATTGCCCTATGTTTGGTCAGACTTCATGAGAGATAAAAATCAGGCGAAGCACCTTCATTGAAAAGTTATGGTAACAAAAGATGATAGAATCATCAATTTCAGCTCTAGCACAAAATCAACCATGGCAGAATGTTCAACCTCAGATTTATGTTTTGATTCAATATGAGCCTATTGAATATGGAGAGGTTGATAAAGATGAATGAGACGCCTTTAATATAGTAACTTTTTATGTTATATCAAATGATTTGATTTATCATGTTAGATATCCAATAATAAAGATAGATTTTGTTGAATGAAATTTAAGATGTTATTTCGTTTAAGTATTGAATAGTTATGGTTAATTTTAATCAAAATAATATAAAATAACTAGAAAATTGTAAGTGATTTTGAGGATGAAATTTTTGTAAGTCGGAAAGATGGAAATATTTCGACCTTACCTGGATGGAAGACGAAGAGTAGGACGAAAGAGAAGTCGTTTGGTGTCGCAGAAGCCAAAGGGGGGTCGTTCATCGCTTGGAATTACGGTAGTCTAATGAGCAAATAGGTTGAAGTGTTCAGGCGGTTGGGAAACGAAAGAGTGGGATTTTTGTTTCATTTTTGTGAGGTAGGCAAAAGGAACTTCTGTTGTTTGGATTCATAGAGCTTGTCTCTATAAAAATCGAGAGAGAGAGAGAGAGAGAGAGAGAGAGAGAGAGAGAGAGAGAGAGAGAGAGAGAGAGAGAGAGAGAGAGAGAGAGAGAGAGAGAGAGAGAGGAAGGGAGCTCGACGAGTAGGGCAAGCGAGAGTCGTGTGTAAGGGAAGAAGGTAAAATTTTTTTTTAGTATTTATTAAATTTAAATTATAAATTAAAAGAGTTAATTTAGAAAATACTTTTGTGAAAGAAAAATTAAATTTTCTTAGAAATTTGAAGTTCAATTTATAGAGATAATTATTGTCTTTTTTAAAACTTTATTAGGATTGATTATTTAATTTATTAGATTGTATAATGAAAATTTAAATTTTAAAATTCGGCAATAATGAGAAAACTTATAAAATATAAATTATGAGATATAGAGAGAATATTTAGATTTAGTTAGAAACTTAATAGTTGACTAATTCAATGATAATATCATATAATTAATTAAAATGTATTAAATGAATATTTAAAATTTGAGATGTTATGCTCACATAAATCAAAATTAAAAGTTAAAGTAATATTAGCTAATTGGAAATAAGGATAATTAGATTTTAGACTAATTATTAAATTAAATATTTAATGATATAGATATGTATGTATAAGTGCAAATTCATTATAAGAGTGAAGAATATATTTTTAAAAAAAATTATTTATTTTAGAAAATAGTAATAATTAGATTATGATTTTTTATATATATATTCTAAATGATAGAGAGGAGAATAGAATTTTTCATTAATTAAAATTTTTTAAAACAAATTAAATATAAGAGCTATTTAAGTATATTAAATAGCTAATTAGAGAAAGATATTTATAAGATTTTAGATTTATTATATATACATATCTATATGGGAGGAAATTTAAAATATTAAAAGCAAAGAATATTTGAGTTAGAGAAAGTTGGTTCCAAATCTCTAAAGGTCAAATGAAAGGCTTCCAACTATCCTCTAAATGTCTTTGCTGCTCTGATATTGAGACTATTGATCACCTCTTTGTGACAGGTGTCATTGCGCAAATTGTTTGGAGTTATTTTGTTAACATTGCTAATAGACCTTTGATTGCTATGCATGATGATTTTATTTCTGTTATCAAAAGTTGGTTCCAAATCTCTAAAGGTCACATTTTAAATCTTATCCCCATTCTTATTGTTTGGTTTATATGGAAGTCCCGTAATGACACTAAGAACAATAATATTGGGATGGATGCCACTACCATTATTTCTAATGTTAAACATAAAATTCTTCAAATGTACTCTTACAAGCTTATTTCCAAGAAGAATTTCAAAATCTGCATTCATTTGGCCATTTCTTTGGGCATTAATTTTGCTGATATTTACACTACTGCTGTTGATAAAATGGTGAAGTGGATCAAATCCAAACCACCTTACATTAAGCTTAATACTGATGGTTCTCTTGGTCCTAACGGTGCTGGTGCTGGAGGCCGGGTATTATTAGAGATGAGGTTGGTAATGTGTTAGCTGCTTACTCGGCTCCTATTCACTGCAACTCTGCGATTACTGCTGAGATTTATTCTCTTCTCCTTGGGCTGAATATTTGCACTAACTTAGGTATTAGTTTTAATTGGATTGAAGTCGATGCTCTGCTTCTTATCCAAATTATTAAGGATACGGTTCCTGGAAATCCTGAGAATTTTTATCTTATTAGGAAGCTTAAGCATTCTTTGTCCAGTTTTCATTATTTATCTCTCACATTTTTCGTGAAGCTAATGTGTGTGCCAATTGGTTAGCTAAGCGAGGTTGCAATATTTTTCATTATGAAGAATTAAATCCTACTGATTTGCATCCTCTTCTTCAAGGTATGATCATGTTAGATAATACTGATTTACCCTATATCAGATATGGTTAACTTCTGGATTTCTGTGTTGGTTCTTGTGTTTCTTGGTTCCGTCTATTTCTCTTGTTTGAAATCTATTTCGTTCTATTTTGTTCATTGCTCTATGTTCTACTTCAATTGGGATCTTTTTCACGCTACTGTGCTTGCGGAGCGTGCTTTTTTGGGCTGCAACTGTATCAATATGTTTCTGGTTTGCAATTAGATGAATACTGTCTACCCCGCCTCTCTATTCTGTTATATTTCATATCATGTCACGCATGTTTATTTCTCTCATGCTGTTTCTATTATGGCTTTTTGGTTTATTGAGGTGCAGCTGAGGTTTTTTAATACTCTTATAGCTCAGTTTTGTTGCTGTCCGAGCATTTCTACTTGCAGCACCATTTCTCTGGTTGCTTCTATTCTAGATGGCTGCAACGATCCCTTGTTCTGTTTCTCTGCTCTGTTTTATTTCATATCCTCTTATTTGGTTTTTTGGAGATTCCTGTGCAGGTTACATTCAACTCCTTTGCGCTCTACCTGCTTTGTTATCCAGGTATTTCTCTGGTTGGTTCTTTTTGTGCTTTTCTTTTTGTTTTTTCAGTTTTGCAGGAAGTGGATGCTGAACTCTATTCTTTAGAGCTTCCTTTTTTGGGTGTTATTTGCTTACAGCACTATTAGTAGCCTCTTTTATTTAAATTGTATTATTAGGACAAGGAACCACGAGCTCGTAGGTCTTTTTTACTTTTTGATTGTAGCTCATTCGAGCATTAGAGAGTCTGTGGATCCTTTTAAGGACTCTGTAACCTCATTTTTGATATTAACACATAGGCCCCTCTGTGGGTTTTAATTAAAAAAAAAAAAATTATATTTGAGTTAGAGAAATTAATAGAAATCTATTATTTAAATTATAATGATAAGGTCTTTATATTAAGGTGGAGTTACCAACTTCGAGATGAGTAATTAAGGTGCATTGAATTAATTGATATTTGTTAGTTAATGATTCAAATGCATTGATAAAGTGCATGGAATATAACATTGTCATTGATCTAAAAAGACACCCTTCTTAGAAAGGACAAAATCAATGTATGATGAGATTTCCCCCCCAAAAAAAAAAAGTATGATGAGACACCTTTTAAATCTCATGATGTTGTACTAATTGTGGAGACTAGTTGATTGATATTATCATATCATGGGATCGCTCATACAGCTTGTGGGTTGAGGGAAGAAATTTCTCTCAAAAATTTCATATCATCCTCTCCCACTCATTAATTTGTAAATATGTATTTATTTTTATAAAACATCTCAACCTATATAAGAATTTTTTTTTACATTTATAATTACAACTTTAATTTTCATGTAAATTAAACTTAAAAGCGAATTTAAGGTAAAAAAAATTATATGATTATGACATTTTTTTTTTTGTTAAAACCCACCTACGGGCCTACACGTTAATATAGGGAAAAAGTTACACAGTCCTTAAAGGGATCTCTAGCTCACTAATGCTCCAAAGAGCTACAGGAAAAATAAAAAAGAAACCTAAGAGCCTGAGTCCCTACTACAAAAAAACACATTTATATCTAGTAACATTCTAGTAATCAAATAATGAAGGGAAAAAAGAACAACTTTCAGCACGACCCTTCCAGCAGCAAACGTACCCTGCACAAAACGAGCGTGGATATTATAATTACTGCTTGCAAAAGGTCCCCCAAATAATATACTTACTCACCAAATGACATATATATTATCATAATAATAGAACAACTCTACCTAACATTTTTAATAAAACTATTACTACACTAACTTTAAATATTCTTATCTCTTTTGATGACATTAATGGAACAAAAAATGTACATTAATAGAATCTAAACATCTAATTATGTTTCATAAGAGAAAAGCCTCATAAATTTAAAACTATTTAACAAAAAAAAATTACATGACTTACATTAATTTAAAAATGCATAATTATTTTTAATTAAAATTAATATATATTAAATAAATATTCATTGACAATCATATTATTTATATAATCCAATAATTTTAGAAATAATTGAGTAAATTTTACACAAAATATTGTAAGAAACTTTTACAACTTTATACCATAATTACCACACTAAATACTTGGAATTTTAATTTTGAAATTATTTATATGATAAATTCATAAATATAAATAGTTAGATTGTTTCTCCATAGGTAATTTATAATTAGAAATAGGTTAAATTTCCTTGAACTCTCTAATTATATTAATGTTATGTTTAAGTAACAATTATTCCTAGTAAATAAAAAATGTATAATATAATTACAAATTAAGCGCACTCTTATTGTTAACACTTAAAACTTAAAAGAACTATTTTCCTTAATTCATAAAGAATGAATGGATTCTATTTTATAAGTTAATAGTCTTGGCTACTTATTTAGTTATGCTAGCTCCCAAAATATTAGAAGTAAGATAACTACTAAATTCATACCCATTAAATCAAAAAGCTTTATTTCATAAATAGGAATATATTAATTTCTCATTATTAAGCTTGTATGACCATCATATTGATATAATTTGAGCACTCTATATATATCTATAATAGCCTGTAGTTGACCATGCCAAATAAAATTTTTAGGAAGCATTATAAGTTCAAATCACAAATTTTCTTTTTCATAATATAGATATTGTAATAATTTAATTACATAAGTGTTTTCATAATTTTTGGGTACTGATGCAAATCCTTAAGAATTTGATAGATGTCGGTACAAGTGGGAATTTTGGAACTGTCACATATCAATTTTGCAAATCAATTTTACCAAAATTTTTAAATAAATTAGGCTATTTTATTGATATTTTTTAAGCTCCAAAATAATTTATATGAATTTTATACTAAAAATAGATTAAATTATATATATATATATATATATATATATATATATATATATATATATATATATATATATGTATATATATATATATATATTATAAATAGATTAAATTATATAATTATATTAATATTATATTATTATAAATAACTAAAATCACTAAATAGAATCCATTAAATAAGACATTTTTTATCTCTTTCATTCGTTTTTTAGCACAGAGTCTGTTAAGAAAAAATTTAGAGAAAAGTGAGCAGAAAAAGAAGAAATTAAGATTTGTATGTCGTAAAACGATTTTCATCAGTTGACCTTGTTGGTAGATTTGTTTGTCTCATTATAAGAAACTGTTATCTTATTTTTTATTTCAATAATTTTATATTTTTGAGACTTTTTCGATTAAAATTGCATTTTCATTATAAAAAATGAGAATAACTTTATATTGGTCAAACTTTCACCACATAAATTTTTATATATTATAGATATTTAGATTATCAATATTTTGAATATTTATTTGAGAATTTTCCCATATTAGTTTTAAAAAAGATGTAATTTTTATTAATTTAGAAATTTATTTTGACATCAAGTACTTTAGTTCAATTAAAACTTCATAACATTGTTATATACAATCTCTAGTAGTTTGGTTAATTTTTTAAAATATAAATTTCTACTCAATAGAGTTTTATGTTACCTACCTTTAGGACATTTTGACACTTTCTGAATGAAGTCAAATTTTACTTTATTTATTGTAATGCATTAAAAATGAATGTGGGTATGCGATTGAGTAATAACCATTCAATATTACTGTTATAATACTATGATCATAATATGTGTGTAAAAATCAAGTAAAGACTAGTTGACCAATTGGATGGAGATTGATTGACCCGTACAGAATGGTGGGCCGATGAACTTTCCTTTAAATATCATGGTTAGGTGTTATCCTCTACTAATGCAAGGACACAATGATTGATAATTATAAGGAGTTATTACTTTACCGACTGACAAAAAGGGATAACTCTGTTTACTGAGTCAATGGTTCCCCACTACTGATTTCTGAAAAATAACATAATAGACATAACGTCTTACTTGTTTAGTATGACTATTAAAATACATATTATTGAATCATTATTCCTAGCTATTATTGTACGAATTTATTATTATTACACTGATTTACTATCATTGCATTATTTTACTGCTACTGATTTTACTGATATAAATATGGACATCGATATTGTTACTGAAACTATTATTGATTCATTGTTACTGTTACTATTATTGATTCATTATACTGACTACTGATAATAAGCATGTGATAAAATCAAAATAGAATGATCTTATATTCAAATCGATCATATAGTGACTCACATATTAACAATCTATATGAAATTATCCTATTTAGAACTGTGATAAATCGTACTAATAATTAGTAAATATCCACACTTTAATTTATTAATCATAAAAAAAATTTAGATTATTACTCATAAACATAATCTTATCATATATAATACTATTAAATACAAAGTTTAATGTCGTATTAATAATCATGAAATTTTAAATGATATTTATGAAGTATCACATACATGCATACAAATAACAATTAATCAATAATAAATTATTTTTATTGAACAATCCATAATAGTGAGAACATCAGAACTATTTTCTCTAATAAAAAAATTCTTACAATACTCAAAGAGAAGTCTGTGTTGTTCTGTAAGAAAATGTGCTATCAAAAAAACATCTTAGTCAAATTTATCATTATATAACTCTCAAAAAATTAAATTGGTGGAAAAGCATGAATTAATAAACAGTCAAGTTCTTCCTCTTTATTTTAAAGTTCATAATATCAGTTTTTACAACCCATCATTTTAGGTGTTTTTGTGATTGAATAAACTATAAAAGGTTTGCTTGAATGCAAGTATCTTTCTTTTATGATATGTCAAGAAATTCTATTTCTCATTATCATAATGAGTGGTGGTATTGAATATGGTGCTTTTAAAAAAAACACAACTCAAAAGTAGTAAATCTAGTTTAAATGATTTTATAATCATATGAAAATTTGATTTATATTTGCAAGGGAACTAATGGGAATATAACATATATTTATTTAAAGGAAATTTTATAAGAAGGAACTCTAATTAAGTGATGAATCCTCCTTGGTTACCTAAGATATACAACTTATCTCTTCGATATATCTACATATGCATCGACCTCAACATAAGGAATCAATATTTGATTTAGTTTTGAACAATCATGCAAAATCATCAAATTAGTATCACTTCTTATTTTCTTTGCAATCCCCTTTAAAGCTTAAAAGACCAAACTCAACTACTAAATGATTATAGGACAAATCAAATTAACATTACTTTCAACCTTCACAAAACTTGACATATTACTCTATTTTCAAAGAAAATTAAGCCAAAGAAGTACTCTAATATTCACGCAAAATACAATCAAAATTAATGTCCCAATCACCAACTTTAAAATTCACCAAAAGTTATATAAAGCATCAAAATCATGAAACTTGATGAGTAGTCTTATTTATGCGCTCTATCAAAACATACCATAAAAGTTCTAAAATCAAATTCTCCATAGATTGATGAAAAAAAAAATCCCAAAACTCAAAGAACCTAAAATTATCAAGTTGTCGCTTAAATTATGTATATCAAATAAAAAAAATTATTAAAATCTAAAATTTTTATTACTTCATGCCATAAAAGTTCAAAAACCAAATGCTCCATAGATTTATCATAGTAATCGCATCTTTTAGGTTAAATTTTTAACTTTTAAAAAAAAAAAAAAAAAAAAAAATACCAACTTGGTGGGAAGCTTTCATTCATCTATCTACTTCTAATTAAAGTACTAAGTCTAAAATTAAACTTTCCAAAATATCAATATTTAAAAATTTTCAAAATGCCCCTACTCCTATTAGAAGTTAAAATCATGGAAGTAGGCTTACTTAGGCTTCGTTTGGGACGGCTTTTTTGTTGCTTCTTAAAACGGAGTTTTAGCACAAAAATTAAAATATTTATACTAAAACTCCGTTTTAAGAAGCAACGAAAAAGCCGTCCCAAACGAAGCCTTAATCTCATGTCCTGATTTTTAAAGCTATTAAGGATATGCAAATTATATATATATTCAACCCTATGACCCAAGATGCTAAACCCCATGTTTCACCAAGATGAGACTAAACTAATTCCCAAACAAGGTAAAAAAACTCTACCATGTTTAGCCCAACCAATAATAAAACTTTGTCCTATCAATTGCTTTAAGATGTTCAACCACATAAAGCAATTTATACCTCCAAAATAAAAGTCAAAAGAAAAGAGCATATCTCACCATAAGTAAAAGCCAAAATAAATATGCTTAGCCAAAAGGAGTCAGATTAGCTAAATTTCGTTATGGTTGCAAATCCCCCTTAATACTGCAATCACTATCTAATTATAATATATTTTGGGTATTTTGTCCCTTCTCAAAAATCTTTTTTGTCCTAATTTTATCAATCCTAAACATTTTTGTCCACCTCGCACCAAATTTTTTTTTTAGCACACCCTGATAAAAAAAGCTGGATCCGCCCCTGCTTGCATGATGAAGAATGGCGAATGCTAGTGTTGACTTGACATGAAAAATTCAGTTGAACCCTATGGGTCATATGGTTCCCCAAATAATTCTTGAAGCCTAAATTCAATTGATTTTGCCTTTTGACTTAATTTAAATGCTTTAAAATACATTTTTTACATTAAAATTTATATTCAGTCATAATATCATTTTTTTTGGACGGGAGTATCTACCCGCTGTCACTTCAAAGGGAGCACTTGCCTGCGTAACTAATCTCTCGGCGAAACCTAGCAAAACTACCTGCCGGCATGGGGCCCACACTTGCTTTGTCCCACTGAAGAGGCGAGCCCTCAGTTGAGAGGATTCGAACCCGGGATGGAGGGTTGAGTCGCTCACCAACCATCCTAAATCTCGGTGGGTGTCATATTATAATTTTAATAATTCCAATAATTATACCACATTGTATTATTCATACTACTTATGTACGAGGTCAGAAATTAATGATTATACATATATTTTAATAATATCTATAAAACCGTCCGTGACATATAAAATATTGTTTTTCATATTATCACCTCATTTGGCGCCAAATGTTATTTTGTTGAGAATAATGGACAATAAATAACACTTCTAGTTTTATCTCTCTTGCAGCCAAAGTCTCTCCTTATATTTTCAAAAAGGTAAAAACAATATAAAAATTTGTCTTATTTACCTGAAAAATGGCATGGCAATCCCAAAGTCATGACATACATAATTAAAAAAAAAGTCATAAATTTTAATTTATTTCAAAAATAATTCAAAAAATTGATATAATTCTTTCTTCAAACTAGGCCTTGCCCCGTGATTTTCGTCCTTTTTAAGGATTCCACGTAAAAATTCTGATGTCACTTATGAACACTACACCCTCTTTTCTATGATTGTGTGCTGGATCTCTGTATAAAACTAAATCGTTAAAATTTATATCTCTCTATCGTCGCAAATACCGGGACACCACACACATATAACGGAATTGGTCCACTAATTATTTATGAAGAATCAAAATAGTTGATGATTATATAAAATATCACTTTGATCTTTTGACTATTTAAATATAAATAAAATTAATCATTCTGTGAGATTATTTAGGTTTCTTTTTAAAAAGAAATTAACAGATTAAAATGAGGTTTTTAAATAATAAAAAATTAATTTAATTTTTCACATGCGATAAAAAAGTTTGGACCGAGTTATTTTCCACTTATTAAGCGAATAAAACAGGAAAACTTTAATTTCGATATATTTTTTACATTATTTATATACTATATTTGTAAGAAGTTAATCTTAATTTTTTATTTTTTAATATCGTAGTTTTATATAAATGACATATTTAAATAAAAGAAAATAGAATAACTTTTTTTTTTTAATATAAACGAAAACAAGGTGTTGTTTGCATTTACAGATTTCTTATTGTAAAGGAACCTATAAGATACAAATCCCTCTATATAAATGCCGTTCTCTCCAGATTTGTTAAAATTTGTTGGCTTTCTAGCGGCCTCCGTACCCTCGCTTCTCTTGCGGATCGCCGTCTGTCCACGGCAATGGCGGCCGACGAGGAATCGCCGAGTATGAGGAAGATGACGGATCGTGGCGTCAAGAAGCTTCTCCCTGGCGAGAAAGTCGAGGTGCGAACTTCGCTAATCTCAATGTGACTTAGAGGCAATGTTGGTTTATGCTGGAACGATTTTTCCTATTTCGTTTTAATTGAACGTTGGTGGATTCGGAAGCGGAGGCCGGGGCTTGTTTCTTTTGTTCTGGACACGATTTGGTTCAAAATTGGTTTTATTTCCTTGTATGTTGTTTGTAATTTGTTATTTTCGGTAATGCATTTGGAACTTTGTCCTTTTGGGGGTTAGGGTTTATTCCGCGGCTAGTATTATTTTCCTGATTTCTCTTTTTATTAGTTTGCGCTGTTTCTTCTATTCTTACTCAATTTTTTTTGGTTTATTATATTTATATTTTTTTGGGTAGAAGGAAAAGGTTATTAGAATTATTGTATTTCCCTTATTTTTGGGGAATTTATCACCCTCTGATGTGTTTCATGGAGTTTTTTGACTTACAATCTGCAGCGTTCTTTGTTCTTTGGGTTATCTGAGTATTGTTAGCCAGTTATTGCAACTCTGTTGTTGTGATTTATTGTTTAGGAATGCAAAATATCACCAATTCTAATTGTTTTTTTTTATGTATCCACTTGCTTGCGAATTTTGTTTTTTAAGATTAATTATTTGTCATGTTGTAGTTTGCTTTGTGTTGCTCATGCAATGCACTTCAGTGTTGCTTGCAGTGCTTCTTACTTCCTGAAAATTTTAATTTACTGTGTAAGCTTTAATATATGCGTAATTTGTCCATTGTGACCTGGAAGGTCATGGAGTCTTGAAGCAGCCTCTTTCCATGCGGAGTTTAAATCGCTGTATTCTACACCCCTTACTAGACTTAGGCGGGAGTATCGCCTAGGTCTAGTCTTTCATTCGTTATTGAAGCTTTATACTTTTTATTGGGGTTTTCATACAGTTCTTGTTGTGTTTGTTGTTATTTTCCTATGCAAATTCTCTTGCTCTCATGTGGCTTAAATGCATGTTATTCCTCATTGTTTTTTATCAATGCCCTTTATATGGATCTTCTGGTTTTGATGTCTGATTTAGTATACTCTCTTGTTGCATTATGATGTTCAGTGAAAAAGGGGATGCTGCGTATTCATCTCTACGTTCTTATGAAATTTAATTAGCATAAAAAATCTTAGCCAAACTAGAGAACTATTGATTTGGATTTTAATGTCTAGATACTATCATTCTTATCACTGTGCCATCTTGTAATTTAGCCTGCTGATGATTTTTGTAACTGGGATCTTGCCTATGATATAATTTCAAAGACTAATTTTAATTTTCTAGACTCATATATGTCTACAATATGACAACTTTCACTTTTTTTTTTCTTAAATTGATTTGTGGTTACTGCAACTGTTATCATTAATTAAATGAAGGTTTTAGTATCACATTATTCGAAAGAACACAAAATTCTGCATGGGTATGCTGAAAGCCTCAAATATCAAACTTGTGCTGGTCAGCACCTGGCTATAATTATTACCTTCCTTGGTGTAGGAAACCTTCTGTCATCCATAATGATGCATCACAATGCATGAAAATATGAGCTGTTGGCTGGGATGCAATTGCTCTAATGCATGCAATACTTCGGTGGACATATACCTTGTTATGATCATTGATATCCCCCACAAGTTGAAACAATAAATCTTATAAACAGGATTTCTTGATTGAATAGTTTGTTGTGTTCTGGAAAATGTTATGATATGATTTCCAGCTATGGATCATTGACTCGATTGGGTGAAACTTAAACAAATTCAAAATCATATCTAATGGACCTCTCCTCTCATTTGCGTCCTATTGAATGAATAAAGTTTGCTTATGTGTCTAAGACATGAATATGAACTCTCTGATATGGAAAAAGCAGTTGATGCTGAAGAGTGGACAGTTTTATGGGTTTGTGATAGGAAACACTTGTCGAAATAAAAAAAAATTGGCTGAATTTGAATTTCAACAATGTACAAAATCAAAAATAAGAAGAGCATAGCGGAAACACAAGCGATAAACGATTATATTGATAGTAGATGGAAGAAAACACACAAGATACAATGGATCTTCGATCGGAGAAGAAGTTTTATCTCTCCCAAATATCTAGATGTTGTTAGAGCCCAAAAACAATAAAGAACAATACTAAATTTAGCAGACACTCGATACCCTAATCATAGGAAAACATCCTACTTAAAGCATACAATAATAAAGGAAATCTCTAAACATCCCCTCATTTGAATTTTCCCTCATAAACCACCTTATTTCCCTCTTAATTGAGGGATGCTGGACCCCATGGCTTGGGAGGAAACCAGGGCGACGGAACTCCTATTCCGCCTTTGATATACTCGAGCCAGTTCCATATAGATTGGTTGGACCGGTCTAATAATACCCCTCTCCTAAAGACTCACTTTGTGCTCAAAGTAAAAAGATGGAAACTGATGCTTCACCCTCTCGTACGACTCTCAAGTGGTCGGGTAGGTTCTTCCATTTGATCAAAACTTTCTTGATCTCTCATTTGCCCTGTCGTACGCCTTTCAAGTTCAGTGGTTCTAACACCATCTCCAGATCCTCCGCTAGTGTTGCCGATAACTTTGAACTAGCTGCGTGATCCCCAATAACTCTCCTCAACTGTGAGACGTGGAACACTGATGTATGGTAGTGGTCGGGGGTAACCTCAATCGGTAAGCTACAACTTCGATACTCTCCAATATCTCGTAAGGGTCAAAGTTTCTTTGTGCCAGACTGCCAGCTTTTCGTTTCTCATGTTAGTTACAGTCCTCTGCCTGTAAAGACGAAGCTTCAAATGTATTATCTTTCACATCTCAAACTGGATGTCTTTCCTATACCCATCCGTTTGCTTCTTCATGATCATATGCCTTTTTAATTCCTACAGGTATCATTCCACAGAGGAAATTGGTGTGCTACTATGCTCAAAATGCACCAGGTGAGGCGGATCCCTTTCATACAACACTTTAAAAGGCGTCATCTGGGAAGCCGAATGATACGAAGTGTTGTACAAGTATTCTTCCCATGATAGCCACTTGGCCCATAATCAAGGGGTCTCTAAAACAAAACATTGCATGTAAGTCTTCATACTTCTGTTAATAACCTCCGTCTACGCATTTGTTTGAGGATGGTAAGCGGTGCTCCTCTTGAGTACTATCTCTTGCAGCCTGAACAACTCCCTCTAAAGATGATTGAGGAAAACTTTATCTCGGGTGGACATTATAGACTCTGGTATCCCATGCAGCCTGACCACCTCTCTAATGAATGCCGATGCTACTGTCACTTTTGTGCATGGATGTCGTCGGGGAATGAAGTGAGCATACTTGCTTAATCTGTCAACTACCAATAGAATCATTGTAAACCCCTCAAATCGGGATAGCTCGTCTATAAAGTCTATGGTGACTGTCCTTCCATCCTCTGACTTCCTCATCTTGCACGCTCTCCTCTTTAATAACCCTCAACCTAATATCAGTGGTATCGATATGACTAACTACTAAAGCTCTCCCATATATCTGGACAAGGCATCATCCCCCCTTGTTCTCTAACCCGAGCTATACTGAATCTCAAAGTCTTAGCCTAACAGCTTTGACAACCTCCTATGATGCTCTTCAGTTACCATCATCTACTCTAATATGTACTTCAAGCTCGTCTGGTCTGCTCTGACAATAAAATGTTGACATAATAAGTAAGGCTGTCATTTCTGAATAGCCAACATGATAGCCATGAACTATCTCTTGTAGACTGACTTTAGTCTAGCTTTGGCTATCAACATCTGGCTGAAGTAAGCTATTCTGCATGAGCGCTGCCCCTAAATCATACCCTAATGTGTTAGTCTCTATCACAAAAATCTAGCTTAAATTTGGTAGGGCCAATCGTGGTCATGACCTTCTTCAATCTCTCAAAAGCCTAAGTAGACCCCCCTCCCCCCCCCCCCCCCCCTCCCAACAAAAAGCTATTCTCTTCAGCAGCTCTGTCAAGGGCCAGGCTATGGTGCTATATCCCTTCATAAATCTCCTATAGTACCTAGTCAACCCTAGGAAACCCCTCAGCTCCCTGAAATTCCTATGTAGAGGCCATTTCAGCATTGCCTCGTACTTGGCTTGATCAGCAGTCACCCCCTCCTGAGATACCACGTGCTCCAAATATTCTACACTGGTTTGTGCAAAATAACACTTCTTCAGGTTGACCCTTAGCTAGTGCTCTTGAAACACTTGTAAGAGCACCCTCAAGTACTCCAAATGCTCCTCATCTGATTAGTTGTGCACAAGAATGTCATCAAAGAAAATCAATACAAACCTCCTGAGTTATGGTTGAAACACCCTGTTCATGAGGGATTAGAATTTAGTAGGGGCATTGGTGAGGCCAAAGGGCATCACTAGGAACTTGTACTGCCCCTCATGAGTCTTGAATGCGGTCTTCGAAACATCTTGCTCTCTCATCCTGATTTGATGGTAACTCGACTTTACTCATCCAATAACTCATCTATTACCAAAATGAGAAACTTGTCTGTAACAGTCTCCTTGTTCAAGGCCCAGTAGTCAACACAAAATCTCTAGCTCCCATCATTCTTCTTGACCAGTAAGAATGGGCTAGAAAAAGGACTCACACTCGGTCTGATGATCCCTGCCTCCAATATCTCTCTGATCAGTTTTTCATTCTTGTCCTTCTGAATTTGAAGGTAGCGTTATGTCTTACACTATTTGGTGATATCCCCTCCCCTAAGGTGATGCCGTGTTCCTGCTCCTTTAATGGTGGAAATTCTTGAGTTGGCTGAAAGACCTCATTGAACTGTTGTATAAGTGAATGTACTGAAGGAGGTGTCTCCATCCTCCTCCAATCTGATTACCTCTAAGCTCTGCCGCTCCACCACAAATCCTCCTCCCACCTTCTATAGGGTCCTCACCATGGTTTTGAGTGACATTATGACTCTATATAAGCCTGCATCACCCCTAATCACCACCCTTCTTCCCTCCACCACCAGCTCCATCCTTAGTGCTCCTCAATTTACCTTGGTATCCCCCAATCCCTGTATGGTTAGAACACTCCCTTACACACTCCTCTACCCATCTCCACCTTCCTAATGTCCATCATCACTCCATAGCACCCTGTATCCACCAATTTCACCCCTAATTGGTCTACGAATTGGTTGAATATGAAATTGTGGATAGCTCCATGTCGATCAACACCACAACCTCCCTGTCTGCTATTTCTCCTTTCATTTTTATGGTGTGATTTGGAGTAAATCCAACAATTGAGTTCAATGAAACCTCCTCCATGTCTAGATGCAACTCTTTCTCCTCTTCTACCAATGCATCCCTTTCACCTTCCTCCTTAGCTTTCTCGTCATCATAGATGGTGAGAACTTGAAGAGTTCGGTCCTTACACCTGTGCCCCCGGGATATATTTCATCACATCTGAAACACAAGCCCTTCGCTCTCGTTTCATGCATCCCCTTTCTCGGTGAGCCTCTTGAAGTTTCTCCCTCCTACAGGCTTTTACTTTGGGGTCTCTCGAGTAACACTTAGTGGCGGTCGCTTTGGTGCCAAAAATGTGGTGATTATCCTATAAGAGCCTCTTGTACTGCTGCCTCTGACCCCCCCTCTCCAAGTGCTTCTGATCCTCCATTAGCTGTGCTAGCTCTATGGCCTCTCCCAAATTATGAGGCCTCATCACCCTAACTACCGCATTGATTTCTTGTTTGAGACCTTTCATAAAATTCCCCTCTAGTATAGCCTTAGAAAGCCAGTCCGATAAGCTAGCTACGTACTCAAATCTCTTTCTTTACTTATCCACTGTTGTTTTTTTGTGTCAAAGAGAATTACTGCTCACAGAAGTCTCCTCCTTTGCTGGTTTGAAGATGTTCCAGCAAGCAATCTTTGAACTCTCTCCTACTCCATATCAGCCTTCTCATGCCTCTCCACTGGTACCACGATAGTGCCTTCCTCTCCAAATACAAACCAACTGCCATCAATCTCTCCTCCGTCAGCTCATTGATGGAGAAATACCTCTTGAAGAGGACTTCTTTCTTCTTCCTCCAAGATCTCCACATCGTGATCTCCCTACGACTGCCAGAATTTGTATTTCCTCCCGCTGGCACTCTTGCCTCTGATGCTGCTGTTGGGTTGTGAAGTTCCAACACCTTCTTTACTATCTCTTCTAGGTTTGAGAACTTATCTTCCATTGAAGAAATTTTATTATTCACCGTCACTTTGATTTGACTCATCTCTCCTTCAGGACGTTCTTCCGAAGTATTAACAATCTTGGCCGCCAAAGGTACCCGGGTCTTGATCAACAAACAAAAATAATAAATCTGCCCTTCCAACAGCAATGTTCAGCAGTTTGGAGGAGAAAACGCAGCAGAAATCAGCAAAGGTAACCCTCCAATTCAGTCCCGGACACCGTTCTGATACCAATTTGATAAGAAACACTTCAACAACAACAACAACATCAAGCCTTTATCCCACTACGTGGGGTCGGCTACATGAATCTTTTTTCTCCATTGTGTTCTATTAAAGGTCAAATTCTCATTTAAATCTAATAAAGAAAGGTCATTCCTAATATTTTCTAATCAAGTCTTTTTAGGTCTGCCTCTATCTTTCTTAATATAAATCAAATCTATTATCTCTACTCTCCTAACCGAGTCATTGGAAGGCCGTCGTTTTATGTGGCCAAACCATCTAAGGCGACTCTATCTAATCTTATCTTCTACTGGAGCTACTCCAATCTTTTAACGTATATGCTCATTTTGTATCCTATCTCTAAGGGTAAAGCCACTCATCCACCTGAGCATCCTCATCTCAGCCACACTTAACTTAGTATTATGCTTCTCTTTTAATGGCCAACATTCAGCACCATAAAGCATTGCAGACCTCACTACCGTCTTATAGAATTTTCCCTTTAAGTTTGAGGGGTACTTTTCTATCACACAACAAGCCCGATGCATTCCTCTACTTCAACCATCCAACTTGAATTTTGCTAATAATATCTCCATCTATTTCACCATCACTCTGAACAATAGATCCAAGATATCTAAAACGCGTACTCTTATTAATGACTCGATCGCCCAAAGTCACAATCCCCTCACTAGGTCTATTACTACTAAAATTACACTCTATATATTCCGTTTTAGATCTACTCAAGCGAAAACCTTTTGTCTCTAATGTTGACCTCCATAATTCAAGTTTACTTTCAACTCCCTCTCTAGTCTTATCAACAAGAAGAATATCATCAGCAAAAACCATACACCAAGGTACATCCTCTTTCAAATGTCTAGTGAGAACATCCATGACTAAAGCAAAAAGATATAGGCTTAAGGTTGATCCTTGATGTAACCCAACCGAAATAGGGAAATACTTGGTCAAACCACCTTGTGTTTGAACACAAGTAATAGCTCATGCATACATATCTTTAATGATTTGCATATAAGCATTATTAACTCCTTTCTTTTCAAGAGCTCTCCATAGCACTTCTCTTGGAACTTTATCATAAGCTTTTTCTAAATCAATAAATATCATATGTAGATCCTCCTTATTTTCTCTATATTTCTCCATCGGCATGAATCCAAATTGATTTTGAGAAACATTAGTATCAAGCCGCAACCTATGCTCCATAACTCGCTCCCATAGTTTTAAAGTATGACACATTAACTTAATTCCTCTATAATTCGCACAATCTTGTGCATCACCTTGATTCTTAAAAATAGGAATTAACACACTCATTCTCCACTCATTTGACATCTTTTTAGTCTTCAAAATAGTATTAAAAAATTTAGTAAGCCAAGAAATTCCTTCATCTCCTAAGCATTTCCACATCTCTATTAGAATATCATTAGGTCCAACAGCTTTTCCACTCTTCATTTTCTTTAAAGCATCTCTAACTTCGGTTTTACTAATACGCCGATAAAAACAGAAATCTTTATTTTTATTTAGGTTGCTAAGGCCACTATAGTCAATCTTATTTTCACAATTTTCATTAAAAAGTTTAGCAAAATATCTCATCTACCTTTGTTGAATATCATCTTCTAAGAAAAGTATTTTTTGATCTTCATCCTTAATACACTTCACTTGAACTAAATCCTTACTACTCCTATCTCCTTGTTTGGCTAACTTGATGTAACCCAATCGAAATAGGGAAATACTTGGTCAAACCACGTCGTGTTTGAACACAAGTAATAGCTCCTGCATACATATCTTTAATGATTTGCATATAAGCATTATTAACTTCTTTCTTTTCAAGAGCTCTCCATAGCACTTCTCTTGGAACTTTATCATAAGCTTTTTCTAAATCAATAAATATCATATGTAGATCCTCCTTATTTTCTCTATATTTCTCCATCGGCATGAATCCAAATTGATTTTGAGAAACATTAGTATCAAGCCGCAACCTATGCTCCATAACTCGCTCCCATAGTTTTAAAGTATGACACATTAACTTAATTCTTCTATAATTCGCAAAATCTTGTGCATCACCTTGATTCTTAAAAATAGGAATTAACACACTCATTCTCCACTCATTTGACATCTTTTTAGTCTTCAAAATAGTATTAAAAATTTAGTAAGCCAAGAAATTCCTTCATCTCCTAAGCATTTCCACATCTCTATTGGAATATCATTAGGTCCAACAGCTTTTCCACCCTTCATTTTCTTTAAAGCCTCTCTAACTTCGGTTTTACTAATACGCCGATAAAAATAGAAAACTTTATTTTTATTTAGGTTGCTAAGGCCACTATAGTCAATCTTATTTTCACAATTTTCATTAAAAAGTTTAGCAAAATATCTCATCCATCTTTGTTGAATATCATCTTCTAAAAAAAATATTTTTTGATCTTCATCCTTAATGCACTTCACTTGAACTAAATCCTTATTATTATCTCTTTGTTTGGCTAACTTATACATATATCTTTCTCCCTCCTTAGTATCTAATCTATTATATACCAATTTGATAAGAAACACTTGTTGAAATAAAAATAAACTTGGCTGAATTTGAATTTCAGCAAGGTGCAAAACTAGAAATAAGAAGAGCATAATGGAAGTGATGAGGACATCGACAGACGCTACTGACATGTTTATGGCCGGCGAAATCGCAGATCGACGGCCACGATTCAGCGCCTCTACTTCTGATTTAGATGTCATGATGTATTTTATTATTGTCTTGTTTGATTTATTGTTTTTCCCATTTTACCCCTGTGGGGAGTTATGTTTCATTGTAGCCCAGAGGGCAATTTAGTATTTTCACTTTGTATGAGTTGAGACCTATATATAGTGGTCTCTTGTATCTTTTTGGAGCTTAATGAATATTTGAATGAAATTTTATATTATCTTCTTCGTCTTGCATGAGAGCTAGAGAAGGGTGATTGAGCTCAAGGTGAGCATTTGCAATACCCACCAGTCGTTGGAAGCGTCCTCGACTCGTGGTTCAAGTTATCCTATTGTTTTCTTGTCTAAAGTTTGGTTCTCCTTGTCTCCACGCCAATCTCCACCCGAGATCCATTCCTCCAACACGTCACCCACTCGTTTCCACCACTAAACTCCAAACTCCGTTAAAACCCCTCACCCAAACCCGTCGGCCATCTCCCTCCTCCTCCATTAGCCGCCGACCATCCATGGCTTTCCCCCTTGGTGATGCCATCAATCCTCCTAGTGGTTCCTTGATTGTTGCCTAGCAATAATTAAGGGAGTTACTAGTTTTAAATTTCAAAATTTGAAATTCAAAACTTTCCTTATTTGAAGTTTTCCAAAAAAGGAAGGTTTTGAGTGATTCACTCCAAATCTCATGACATGTAGATTTGATAACTTTCATCCTAGGTAGCATCGACCCAATTGGAAAGTGCATACTCTCTCCCTAAATTCCCTCTCCTCCTCCTCATCTTGCCGCCGCCCTAGGATGGGCTCCCCCATTGATTGCCTCATTTAATGCTACCTCCTATTTGAAATTCAAATTGATTTCAAATAAATTTCCCCTCCAAATTTACTTAATCCTGAAATTAATTTCAGGATTGGGAATTAATCCCCTATTCTCCCCTCTATTGGCCGCCGGCCTTGCTTGGGGTTAATGCCCATTAAATGCCACTTTATGGCATTGATCGCATGAGGTTTGAAATTCAAATTCTAAGTAACTTCCCCCCAAAATTTACTCAAAATCTGAAACAAATTTCAGATTTGAGTAAATCCCTTCTCCCCCTCATCTAACCTAGACTTGCTCTTCCAATCCACCCGCCCCCTCTCTCCCAACTTTGGCCGACCCCTCCCCTTTCCCTCTCGGGTGAAGTTGGATGCTCATAACACTTGGAGTCAAGAGAAGACAACAACACTCTTCAACATCCACTTCAATGTTGAATGGCGGATCCGGAGCTTGAATGGGGTCTTGTGTTCAACGCCGACGGAAGCATCAACATCCTACGATCTCCGTGCTTCGACGTAGGATTTGAAGACGAAACCACCGTGGAAGAATACTTGGAGAGAGTCGTCCCGATCCTTGCAAGCATCTACGACCGACAATTTTCAAAGTTCAATTGGAGCCTCGACGGCCACTTACGACATCCCTCCCCTCCGGCTACTTTTCCTCCGACAAAGTTCTTCGGCGCCCTCTCCCTAGTGGTAACATCCGTCATCGCTTGGATCTTCTATCTCCGCCAAAAGCCTACCAATCTTTGAGTGAGACGGCCACGAGGTGAAATTCTCGTTGTTAAACGTTGGGTTTTGTTATTGTACTTTGCATATTAAATTCTCCTAGAATTTTGAATGAATTGATTCGGTTAATCTCTATTGCAACTCTTTGGCCTAAACAAGTTAATGTTTCTAATTCTTAACCCTATCCTTGCATGATCAACATAAACTTATAATAGCAAACTTAAACAATTCTCTTTTAAATTTCTAATTGCAACTCCTAGTGGTATTACATCATATTTGGTATCAGAGCATGGCTAGCATGCTTTGATCATGCTAGATGCATGCTAGGTGTCTCCTTTAGATTGTCTTTAATTGTCGCATGCATAACAACATCTAAATTAGTTTCACCTACTATTTTCTTTTGCTGTCCTGAAATTCCTGCATTAGAATTTTCATATTTCATACTCATATTTAAGTGTTTAAGTGCTGCCATCATTACATTCACATTCATAATAGTCTAGGCCACTTAGACTTTTGCTGTCCACTGTTTTATGCACTTGGTTTCACCCTTAGAGTGAGTTCTAGGTTGTGTTAGGTTGCTGTCCACTATTTCCTGCAGCGATTAAGCACCCGTTAGTGACCCTAGTATCACTGTTTAAGTGCTGCCTTTCCCCCTAGAACCTTGCCCAAACAATTAGGTAGCTTCACCCATCGTTGTGCTTGCTGTTTAGCACTTTACAGCTGCTGTAATTGCAATTTCAGCAAGCATTTTAGTGAGTCTAGCTGCTGCCTTGGACTTAGAAACCTTCCTAGTGATCCTTAGAACCCAACCATGGATCCCACACATATGCAAACAACCTTAGACATGATTGTGAGCCAGTTGGGCTCAATGTCGCAACAAATTAGAGACACCCAAACGAGTGTTGCGGACCTCAAACGTCATACAGGAGAGAGACTAGACAATATTGAGCGAATGGGACACCCGACTATCTACACGCCGTCTAGACCTCAATCACCGTATGGCGAAGATGCCCGAACTGAGTACGAACCTCCTAGGGATTACTACCGACCCAACCACCGACCCCATCAAGAACCGGTAGGACGTGACGCGCCTTGGAGGGACAATGACACCCAGCTCCTTAAGAGCATTAAGATAGATGCCCCAACTTTTGACGGAACGTTGGAACCCCAGATTTTCCTTGATTGGATTAAAGGGATGGACACTTACTTCAAATGGTATAACATTTCGAAGAGAATAAAGTTAGATTTGCTGAGATGAAATTGACGGGTAGAGCCAACCAATACTGGACTAACGTTGAAAACATGAGAGAGACTCGAGGAGAATACCCCATAGCTGAATGGGGAGCGATGAAGCAAGAGCTGAAAAGGAAATACCTTCCTCCCTCGTACTACCCAAGACTACTAGATCGTTGGAATAGGCTAACCCAAGGGAGTAAACCCGTTAAGGAATACATCTCCACATTTGATGATTTCTTAATTCGTTGTAACGGGGAGGAGACCACCACTCCCACACAACTTCTGTCCATGTTCAGAGCCGGATTGAGAGAAGACCTTAGAAATGAGCTCTTTGCTAGAGGAATAAATACGTATGAAGCTTCCTGTAGTCTTGTACTAGACTTGGAAGAGTCTAGAAGCCACACCACCAGGACTCAAGACTCTAGACCCAACCCTTTTTAAGTCTTCCTCTAGCCAACCATACAACAAACCCACTGGACCCTCTGGCAGTCAGCCTCCTCCTAGCCAAGCCCAACCTCGATCAGACTATAAAGGGAAAACACCAGAACGAGAGACACCCAAAACCACTGCCGGCACTAAGTGTTTTAGATGCCATGGGTACGGACACATTGCTTCTCAGTGCTCCAGCCCGTTCAAGGTCACAATAATTGAGGAAGTGACGGAGGAAGAGGATGAACATGAAACTGACTTGGTCCACCATATGGACGACGATGAGGAGTTTTTTGACGAAGAAGATATGGCTGTTGTTTACTGCCTCCAAAAGATGAATCACTTAGATCTGCAGGTTGTTAGGTGTGCCTTTTCCCAACCCAAACCTAGCGACGACTGGCGAAGGACCTCGATCTTCTACACTTTCACGAAGATAGGAGAGAAAAATTGTAAGGTCATAATCGACAGTGGAAGTTGTATTAATGCTGTGTCTTCTGCTATGATCTCTAAGCTGCAATTGAGAACCACACCACACCCAAACCCCTACAAAGTTGCTTGGATAAACTCGACCACCTTGGAAGTGAAAGATAGGAGTTTTGTTCCTATCGAATTCGTTGGGTACAAGGAGAAAATCTGGTGTGATGTTTTGAATATGGATGTGGGTCAAATCATCCTTGGCCGCCCCTGGTTGTTCGACAATGATGTACACATCTATAGATGATCAAATACATGTGTATTTGAACATGAGGGCAAGAAAATTAAACTTCTACCCACCAAACCTAAGTCTACCAAGGAAGAAGTTAAACCCAACTCCCTGAAACCCAACACGGGCCTGAACCTTTTGACTGCTAAAGACTTAGGTATGGAACTCGAATCAGGAGCCCCCCTGTACGCGCTAGTAGCCTGGGAAGTAAGTACCGATCAAGAAGAACCAATCCCTGAAGAGGTAAAACCCCTTTTAGAAACTTTTTCCGATGTCTTCCCTGAGGATTTGCCCTACCAACTGCCACCCCTAAGGGACATCCAACATGCTATTGACTTAGTCCCTGGGTCCTCTTTACCTAACCTGCCTCACTACCGAATGAACCCTGCTGAGCACGCAGAGCTCAAGAAACAAGTGGATGAACTTTTACAACGCGGGTTCATTAAGGAAAGTCTTAGCCCGTGTGCTGTCCCAGCCCTTCTTACCCCTAAGAAGGATGGGTCGTGGAGAATGTGCGTTGATAGCCGTGCTATCAACAAGATCACGGTCAAGTATCGTTTCCCAATCTCTCGCCTTGATGACATGTTAGACATGATGACAGGGGCCACACTTTTCTCAAAGATTGACCTCAAAAGTGGCTACCACCAAATTAGGATCCGCCCGGGGGATGAATGGAAGACCGCGTTCAAAATCAAAGATGGGTTGTACGAATGGACAGTAATGCCTTTTAAATTGAGTAACGCGCCTAGCACTTTCATGAGAGTAATGACTCAGATCCTTAAGCCTTTGCTTGGAAAATTTGTTGTAGTATACTTCGATGACATTCTGATCTACAGTCGTTCGGTGGAGCAACATTTGAATCACCTACAACAAGTCTGTGAAATTTTGAAGAAAGAACAAATGTATGCCAACCCTAAGAAATGCACTTTCCTCACGAATCAAGTAACTTTTCTTGGGTTTATAATTTCTTCCCACGGCATATCTGCTGACCCCGAAAAGGTGCGAGCAATCAACGAATGGCCTATACCAAAGAATATTAGAGATGTCAGGAGTTTTCACGGATTGGACATGTTTTATAAGAGGTTTATCAGAAACTTTAGCACCATAGTGGGTCCCATAACTGATTGTTTAAAGAAGGAAGAATTTGTCTGGACGACGTCGGCCACCAAGGCTTTTGAGGAAATAAAAAGAAAAATGGTGGAAGCACCAGTCATGCGTCTACCCGACTTTTCGAAGGTCTTTGAAGTAACCTGCGACGCATCTGACATAGGAATAGGAGGCGTATTATCCCAAGAAGGACACCCGGTTGCCTACTTCAGTGAGAAATTAAATGACATCAGGCAACGATACTCCACCTACGATAAGGAATTCTACGCCATAATTCAATCCCTCAGGTATTGAAGACATTACCTGCTTCCCCAAGAATTCATTCATCTTTTCTGACCATGAAGCTTTACGATATATCAATTCACAGAAGAAACTGAATGCCCGGCACGGAAGATGGGTTGAATTCCTACAAGAATACACTTACACCATTAGGCACAAAGCAGGTTCTGAAAACAAGGCTGCCGATGCACTAAGTCGTAGAATGATGGTTACTCGTGAGATGAGAACAGAAGTGATTGGTTTCGAGCAAATTAAAGAAAACTATTCTGACTGCCCCGATTTTGGAGAAACCTACTCTAAGCTAACAACTGGAGACGAGCGTATCATAGGAGATTTTATACTGGAAGAGGGATACTTGTTTAAGGCTAAAAAACTTTGCATTCCAACAACTTCACTTCGAGAGTTTCTTGTGTGGGAATTACATGCTGGAGGTTTAGCGGGTCACTTTGGCCAAGCCAAGACCATTGCAGCAGTTGAGAATCGTTTTTACTGGCCAAGTCTTAAGAAGGATGTTAGCAGATTAGTAAGGCGGTGTCACACATGTCAACTAGCCAAACAACGGAAACAAAACACCGGCCTTTACACACCCCTCCCTGTGCTTAACCAACCTTGGCAGGACGTCAACATGGACTTTGTTTTAGGGCTACCCAAGACCGTTAGGAAACATGACTCAGTCTGTGTAGTTGTAGATAGGTTTTCTAAGATGGCCCATTTTCTCCCTTGCTCCAAGACTTTTGACGCCTCTAGAGTAGCCAAACTGTACTTTGATGAAATTGTGAGACTTCACGGACTGCCTAAAACCATAGTTTCAGACCGAGATGTGAAATTTACCAGTTATTTTTAGAAGACCTTATGGCATAAAATGGGGACCAAACTGCAATTCTCTACCGCCTTTCACCCCCAAACAGACGGTCAAACGGAAGTAGTGAATAGAAGTTTAGGAAATCTGTTAAGGACCTTAGTTGGAGAAAACATTAAGGACTGGGACTCTAAGTTGCCTATAGCTGAATTTGCCTACAATAACTCTGTGAACAGAACTACTGGTCTTAGCCCTGCTGAAATAGTGTACGGGTACCTCCCCAACCAACCCATTGACCTGATTCCCATGAGCACTAGAGTTAGAACATCTGAGTCAGCATCATCATATGCATCACATCTACAGGAGTTACATGAAGAGATTAAAAAGAAAATTGAGCAAAGTAATGCAACTTATAAATTTATGGCTGATCATAAAAGAAGAGCTAAAGGATTTGAAATTGGAGACTTTGTGATGGTTCGGATCCGTCAGGAGCGTTTTCCTCCTGGATCTGCAAAGAAGCTGCATGCGAGAAGCGCCGGACCGTTCAAGATAATTTCAAAGGTGAATGACAATGCTTATGTACTAGACCTTCTCGAAGGTTTCAACATTAACCCCACATTTAACATAGAAGATTTAGTAACCTTCGAGGGACCAGAATTTAACCGATGCAATCCACTTACAAATGAGCCTTGTGTGACCATACCTGGTGAGATCCCCAACCTTCCTCCACTCCCAAAATTACCCCCCTTACCCAATTCGGAGATAGTTGAATCCATATTAGATGATGAGATCATTACTACGAAAGGAGGCGGACGTCGAAGGTACTTAGTCCACTGGAAAGGGACCTCGGCGACGGAGGATACATGGGTTGACCGAGAGGAGCTGCAGAGTCTAGACCCAGACCTTCTAGAGTGGTACGAGAGCTCTAGAGACACTCACTCGACATGATCGAGTTTTCTCCCACCTGGGGAGAATGATGAGGACATCGACAGACGCTACCGACATTTTTATCGCCGGCGAAATCGCAGATCAACGGCCACGATTCAGCGCCTCTACTTCTGATTTAGATGTCATGATGTATTTTATTATTGTCTTGTTTGATTTATTGTTTTTCCCATTTTACCCCTGTGGGGAGTTATGTTTCATTGTAGCCCAGAGGGCAATTTAGTATTTTCACTTTGTATGAGTTGAGACCTATATATAGTGGTCTCTTGTATCTTTTTGGAGCTTAATGAATATTTGAATGAAATTTTATATTATCTTCTTCGTTTTGCATGAGAGCTAGATAAGGGTGATTGAGCTCAAGGTGAGCATTTGCAATACCCACCAGTCGTTGGAAGCGTCCTCGACTCGTGGTTCAAGTTATCCTATTGTTTTCTTGTCTAAAGTTTGGTTCTCCTTGTCTCCACGCCAATCTCCACCCGAGATCCATTCCTCCAACACGTCACCCACTCGTTTCCACCACTAAACTCCAAACTCCGTTAAAACCCCTCACCCAAACCCGTCGGCCATCTCCCTCCTCCTCCATTAGCCGCCGGCCATCCATGGCTTTCCCCCTTGGTGATGCCATCAATCCTCCTAGTGGTTCCTTGATTGTTGCCTAGCAATAATTAAGGGAGTTACTAGTTTTGAATTTCAAAATTTGAAATTCAAAACTTTCCTTATTTGAAATTTTCCAAAAAAGGAAGGTTTTGAGTGATTCACTCCAAATCTCATGACATGTGGATTTGATAACTTTCATCCTAGGTGGCATCGACCCAATTGGAAAGTGCATACTCTCTCCCTAAATTCCCTCTCCTCCTCCTCATCTTGCCGCCGGCCCTAGGATGGGCTCCCCCATTGATTGCCTCATTTAATGCTACCTCCTATTTGAAATTCAAATTGATTTCAAATAAATTTCCCCTCCAAATTTACTTAATCCTGAAATTAATTTCAGGATTGGGAATTAATCCCCTATTCTCCCCTCTATTGGCCGCCGGCCTTGCTTGGGGTTAATGCCCATTAAATGCCACTTTATGGCATTGATCGCATGAGGTTTGAAATTCAAATTCTAAGTAACTTCCCCCCAAAATTTACTCAAAATCTGAAACAAATTTCAGATTTGAGTAAATCCCTTCTCCCCCTCATCTAACCTAGACTTGCTCTTCCAATCCACCCGCCCCCTCTCGCCCAACTTTGGCCGACCCCTCCCCTTTCCCTCTCGGGTGAAGTTGGATGCTCATAACACTTGGAGTCAAGAGAAGACAACAACACTCTTCAACATCCACTTCAATGTTGAATGGCGGATCCGGAGCTTGAATGGGGTCTTGTGTTCAACGCCGACAGAAGCATCAACATCCTACGATCTCCGTGCTTCGACGTAGGATTTGAAGACGAAACCACCGTGGAAGAATACTTGGAGAGAGTCGTCCCGATCCTTGCAAGCATCTACGACCGACAATTTTCAAAGTTCAATTGGAGCCTCGACGACCACTTACGACATCCCTCCCCTCCGGCTACTTTTCCTCCGACAAAGTTCTTCGGCGCCCTCTCCCTAGTGGTAACATCCGTCATCGCTTGGATCTTCTATCTCCGCCAAAAGCCTATCAATCTTTGAGTGAGACGGCCACGAGGTGAAATTCTCGTTGTTAAACGTTGGGTTTTGTTATTGTACTTTGCATATTAAATTCTCCTAGAATTTTGAATGAATTGATTCGGTTAATCTCTATTGCAACTCTTTGGCCTAAGCAAGTTAACGTTTCTAATTCTTAACCCTATCTTGCATGATCGACATAAACTTATAATAGCAAACTTAAACAATTATCTTTTAATTTTCTAATTGCAACTCCTAGTGGTATTACATCAGGAAGCACAAGCGAGAAACGATTATATTGGTAGTAGATGGAAAAAAACACATAAGATATAATGGATCTTCAATTAGAGAGGAAGATCTCTCTCCCAAATCTCTAGACACTGCTAGAGCCCAAAAACAACGAAGAACAATACTAAATTCAGTAGACACTCGATATCCTAACCCTAGGAAAACATCCCACTTAAAGCCTATAATAATAAAGGAAATCTCTAAACGGCCCACTCTTTGAATTTTCCCTCATAAACCACCTTAATTCCTTCATAGTTGAGGGTTGCTGGACCCCACGGCTTGGGGACGAAAACCAAGGATGCTGAACTTATGTTCTGCCTTTGATATACTCGAGCCGGTTCCGTATGAACCGGTCCAGTGACCGATCTAACTGTTTGTTCTATGGATATTTTTCAAAAAATAAGTGGTTAAGAAGTTCAGTAATACTTTATTTTATATAATCATGTTGGCGGGAGAAGTCAGGATAACATACCCACTTTCATAACCCATAGGAATTTTGGTTTTCTTCATTTGTCAGTATCCTTTTTTTTAATGGCAGTGCTTGTAGCTGTAATATACAAAATTTTGGTGTTGCATTTGGTACGGAAACATTTAATTTAGGTGCCTTATCACTGTATTTGGTTTGCAAGGTTATGGGTATAAGTGTATCATGAGCTTCCATTTTATTGACTTGGTATACAACTATACATTAAGATTTTGATATTACTCAAAATATGCACAATTACTCAATGGCTTTGGCAAGATGGAATAAACTTTTTGAAACTCTCATGTACTTAGAAAAGTTCATGCTGCAATTTTGGAATTAATGCACCACAAATATGATAAAACCGTGAATTTATTGTATATGGCTAGATGGGAAATGGATGAAAGACAATCAATGAATGCCCATCTACTTATTACTAGAACAGAAATTGTTTTAGAATCATAGTTTTATTATTATTTTCATCACTTAATTGGAAAATATACCTCATTTCTTAAATAATACCCATTCACTTAAGAAATATGAATTCAGAATAATAATGCAGTTAATTTTGACATTTCGATGTATTATATGATTTCCCAATGAAGATCAGAGGTTATTATTCATGTCAATGGTGAAATCACCCACCGGACAATACTATTATTGTTTACTAACTCTGTTAATATGCTTGCCATAATAGTCATTTGAAATGCATTTGGAACCAGATATCTATCTGAATATGGAAATGAAAGGTTTACATTTGCTAAGTTTACATCTGAGTTAATGAATACATGTATTGAGGCATCTGAGTGATATGCATAATTTTAGTTTTACCTTGGCTTGGCTACAAAATTAAGTTGTTTTGTAAGTCCAAATATGATAGAAAAAGCGTCAAGTTGAGGAATGAATGTTCTGTATTTAATCTTTTATTTTGTAATATGTCCATGTGTTTGATGGATTCCATCACTTGTGTGTAGCATGTGATGTTAGGAGCTCTATTAATTTTTGAGGGACCCATTGTAAAGGCTACCTTTTGGTGCACGTGGAGTGTCTTGGGGCAGGAACTTTTGTGCTTTCAAGAAGAAGTTGAAGAAACTAATTTCTTTTTTATTAAATCAAAGTTCAGCAAGATACACTTTCCTGAAGGATTCTTAAAACAATAGTATACAAGATAAGAAATGCTTGACAGACGAGAGATGGGATGAGATGCGAACCTTGGCATGGAAGATATGCACTGGCAGTTTTTTTCATCTCATGTAGTTATTAGCTTCAACAACAGATCTTTAAGTCTCTAGTCTTCGCTTGCAACTCTTTTTCACTATAGGGTTATGGTATCTTCATACCCTTGCTTTAATGAGTAGGTTGAATACTTGAGGAAGTAGGATAGATCATGTTCCTATAATTACTCATCTACCCCTACTTCGATAAAGTGCTCCTCTTCTTCGACTAGTTCTTTTAGAAGATATTGTTCTCAAATTAGAATGAAGGGTTGACCACTGTAGGTGATGTATCTTTTGATTGACCTTGGAAACATCAACTAACATGAACGCACTAAAATATGAATTTTTGTTTGTGTTGTAGGCAAGTTTCTAAGATGAAATATGAGTAATATGATGCACACCCTTGACTATTTGAGTTTTTTTTTATTTTGCAATATTTTTGAAAAACTTATGCTCCTTTTAGCTTTGATACTCACAAATCCAAATTTTTTGATTGACTAAAGTATCCGTTGCTTCTCTCCATGTGTATAGTTGATATGGAAGCAAATGTCTGCTCCTATTATAATGTCGTTCCTTCCACTACCTTACTCATCAAGTATTACCTTTGCTTGCCTTTCCCACGACTCCATTGTGCTATTGATGAATTCCCACAATTTACCTTAAAATTCTGCCTTATACCTATCACTAATTAATTGTTGCTATCTTATCTCTATCAATATCCTAGCTACAGTCCTGCACTACCTTTGCACCAGACTCAACAATTCTATATCACATTGACATTTGCAAGGTTTAAAATTGCAAAATTGGCTATTGAGGTATTTTTTGTTTGTGAGGTGAGGCATAAGCCTCAAAATAAAAAAAAATGCATAAAGTGACTATAAAGGTTAAAAATGAAATTTTTATATAATATCTAAATAATAGTCGAAGGATGACATGTTAACTTTCTATTGAACTATGAAGTAATAAATTGACATACATATGAAATAAAAAATTGCACAAGATCTAAAGTGATAAGTGATAAATTGTGTGAAAGAAAACTAAAAATCAAATTTTATAAGAGCTAAACAACATAAAATATATGAATTCCATGAAAGAATCATATAGCATCAAGATCAACTCCAAATTCATTCTTTCTCAGTTCCCTACTCATCCACATTTAATTCTTAAATTTTTTTTTTTAAAAATTGAAATAGTTGGTAACAACTCAGAAATCATCTGCTCTGTTTTCAATGAGGGGGTCTTTATTTGAGTCATCATCATAACAAATTGATCTTTCCCTTGCCTCATTCTGTGGAGCTCAATATCTCCTAATCTACTTCTTTTTTATTTATTTCAGTCATATTTCTCTTCATAAATGATTGTCATCAACATAAATATGAGAGAAATACCCTAAAATTTTTAGAGGAGGTGGAGGTGGTGTGCGGCTTTCAAGTGATCTCGTGCGGAGGATACGATGGTGATGGTTGCCGTAAAGTTGGTGAGGTGACGAAGGCGGCGAGTAGGAGGTCAAGGCAATCGAGAGGAAGTTGCTGCAACTCGGGGGTTCATGAAGACGTTATTTGTTGAGGGCTTTGGTTTAGGATTTAGGTAAGTTTGAATAAAAAATATATATAAATAGGGTGAGACAAGATATATGCCACACGCCAACGAGGCGAGGCGTGCCTTAGCCAAGTTGAGGCACAAGCCTCTTAAAAAAAGCTCAAGGCATAAGCCTCGAGGCGTTTTTTATTGGAATTGCACTGAGGCATGCCTTATATTGTGCAATTTTAAACTATGAATATTAGAGCTTTTTATTTATGCCTTAATGTCCACTACAATAGGACTTAATAATTAGGTTTAAATCGCATTAAAAAACAAAAACAATTAAGCATGGTTCTAAATGAATTTCAACATAACTATCTTAAAGATTTAAATCGCATTCTTATATTTGATGATGGTATGATTTTGATAAAATTTTAGGTTGTATTGATAATTTTTATATATATTTTTTGAATTTGATCGTTTATCTTATTTTGAAGAACTTCAATGTCATAAATTTATACTAGTAGGTCGTGCTTAATCATATTGACAAAGTGTTGTTAGTAAAACTAAATTTTTATGGGACCAAGGTTTTAAAAACCCAGCCAGGCCGACCGGTCACAGGCCGGTTAAGTCCACTCCAAAAATTGCTTTTGCATCAAACCAAACTAAAACCGATCAGAATCGTTGGTTCAATCAACAAATCGGCCCCTATTTCTTTGAATCGACCGGTTCAATTACCGCATTATTTAAATAATTAAATAAATAAATTTACTACATTACATATTAAAATTAAATAATTTTTGTAAATAAACAAATAATTTTATATTTAAAATACTTAAGTTTAAATCAATATGAATTTCTTATTATATTTATTTGCCAAACTACCATGCCCCACCACTTCATGTGAGTTCTTAACACAAGAAAACTAAAAAAATTTATATAAACAATATCAAGAAAGAGTTTCGAAGTGATGTGGGACTAAAGAGATGAGTTAAGGTTTAAGAAGCTCACAACATATATAATGTCCATAAAATTCATTTTTAAATAGATTTTTTTAAATTAATTATTTATAATGTGAATAATATTTATTTTTTAGTTAATAGTAATATTTTATTTATTTATTTATTTATACACCATAAAAATAATGTTATCTATTTATTAATGATAAATTATTTTTACATAAATAATTTTTAGATATAAATTTATAAAATAAATTTGATATATAACATATAAATGTAAAATATATTTAAACACATAACATAAATTAATAATAATTTATATTAAATTTATAAACTTATTTTTGAATTAAATTTATTAAATATGAATCAAATTTAAAATTTAAATGTTTTTTAAATTGTAATTAGAAAAACTATTATTTATGTATGATTATTTTTTAGTCTCAAATTTATATTATTGCATCATTTTAACCCGGTTCAACTCCGGTTGAACCATTGAACTTTGAATCTCTCCTTCCTTTGGTTTAATGTCCGGTCCGGTTTTCTCAACCTTGATGGGACCCTAAAAGAGAAACTCAAGTAGTATTATCTACTCTTTTTTTGTGAGCATAGATATTGATTGCACAGATAATATAACCTTTGTAAGGACAATGAATATGATGTATGTAAATACTATGATAGGTTTATGAATCTTGCTACCGAATATTATTTTCCTTGAATCTATTTTGTTGCTATTCTTTTTTTCTTTGTTAAAGGTCTCGAGCTAGAGATTTAAATGAACTGGGCTACAATACACTCAAAATACTTAACTAGATTTTTGGAAATTGTGGCATATTATAAAATTTCTATTAGGATAATAGGAAATACTTGAGTTCGCAAGAATCCCCAAGGGAAATACTTGAGTTCGCAAGCAAACCTATCACTAATTGGTGAAAACAACGAGAATAATGCTAAATATGGTCGGAAAAACAACCCCCAAACTTTGGAGTGCAATGAGAAAATCAAGCCAAATAAAAAAAAGCAAGATATAAGTGATCCTCAATTCGAGAGGAGGATCGTTCTGTCTCAAATATCTAGAAAAGCAATCTAGAGCCCAAATACCCAAGAACTCAATAGAACACAAATATTCAAGCATGAGAAAACTCCCTCCAACCAGCCCCCTTACTAATACAATTTATTTCCTAATTTCAAACATCTCACATTCAAATTTTTCCTCTCAAACTAGTCTCTCAAAACGCCTTCTCCCTATTGCTCCAAATGGGCGGCATCATTAAATGGGGTAGACCCCACTAGTTTGCCTCTTATAAATTTGAATTGGCCTAATAATATCGCCCTCCCAAAGAATCACCTTGTCCTCAAGGTGAAAACTAGGAAATTGTTGTTTCACCATCTCATATAGTTCCCACGTGGCTTCATAGCCAAGCATATTCTTCCACTTAATTAACACTTCTTTAGCTCCATTTTCTTTCTAGCGAACCCCCATCAACTCTAAGGGTTCTAGAATCGCCTCCAAGTCCTCAGTAAGTGTTGCAGGTAACAAAGAGCTGACTGTAATCTCCAATGGCTCTTCTTAGCTGCGACACATGGAAAACCGGATGAATAATCGCCGTGGGTGCTAGTTGCAGTCTATATGCTACCGCTCCAATTTTGTCCAATATTATATAGGGTCCAAAGTATCTTGGAGCGAGCTTTTCATTTCTCCTGTTGGCAACTATTTTCTGTCGGTATGGTCGGAGCTTTAAGAACACCCTCTCTCCTACTTCAAACTGGATGTCCTTCCTATGCCCATCAGCTTGTTTCTTCATAATTTGTTGAGCTCTCAGTAGATGCTTCTTCAATTCCTCTAACACTCGATTTCTCTCCTCCAAGTACTCTTCCACTGAAGAAATTGGAGTACTGCTACTCCCAAAGTGCATCAAGTGAGGAGGGTCCCTTCCGTACAACACATTGAATGGAGTCATTTGTGAAGCCAAGTGAAACGAGGTGTTGTACTAGTACTCCGCCCATGATAGCCACTTGGCCCACAGCTTGGGTGTCTCCGACACAAAGCATCTTCTGTAGGTCTTCTGTACCCATGAAATTCCTGGAGTAAGTTTGGGATGTGGATGGAGGTCCTAGGCATCACGAACCTCCCTTGATACAAAAGTCTGTCCCCCTCTACTGAGTACCCTGGGTGGCTACCACCTTCCCTCAATAATGCCATCTTGATCTTCCCCAACTCCTCATCCCTAGAGCTCTCCTCCTTAATGGCCTCCCAATCCAACATCAAAGGAACAAACATTGCCATTGTATGTAGCTCTCCCATACATCTGGACAACGCATCTGCCGCTTTGTTCTCCCCTCTTGATCTATATTGGATTTCAAAATCATACCCCAACAACTTTGACAGCCATCTCTGATGCTCTTCAGTCACCATCCATTGTTCCAACAAGTATTTCAGGCTCCTCTGATCTGTTTTGACAATGAAATGCCTACTTAACAGGTAGGGTCGCCACTTCTGGATGGCTAAAACAATAGCCATTAACTCTCTCTCATAGACTGATTTCAGCTTGGCTCTGGCTGCCAACACTTGGCTGAAGTGGGAAATGGGTCGCCTATCCTGCATAAGTACTGCCCCCAATTTGTATCCTGAAGCATTTGTCTCCACTATAAAGGCATGAGTGAAGTTTGGTAGAGCTAAGACGGGTGCTGTGGTCATAGCCTTCTTTAGTTTCTCAAATGCTTATGTGGCTGCCTCTCCCCATAAGAATCCATCTTTCTTCAACTGCTCTGTTAGTGGCCATGCTATGGTACTGTACCCCTTAACGAATCTCCTGTAGTATCATGTCAACCATAAGAATCCTCTCAACTCCTTTATATTCTTAGGTAAGGGCCATCTCAACATAGTCTCCACCTTTAACTAATCAATCGTCATCCCTTCCTTGGACACGATATGACCTAAGTACTCCACACTGATTTGGGAAAAACAACACTTCTTCAGGTTGTCCCTCAGTCGATGCTTCTATAGAACTCCCAATACCAACTTTAAATGCTTCAGATGCTCCTCCTCAGTTTTGCTGTACATTAAGATGTCATCAAAGAATACCAGCACAAACTTACGTAGATATTGTCTGAACAACCTGTTCATCAATGACTGGAAAGTAGTAGGGGCGTTGGTGATGCATGCAAATTTTAGTTTATTTTCATTTTCTTTTATTATAATTTGAATGTTATAGTTTTTTTTTTATTTTTTTATGCTATCCTATAATGAGAAACATCCAATGATCATGAGTAGGTAGTGCTTGGGCATTACAAATTTTGAGTGTGCTAGCTACTTGGTTTTTTTGGTCTTTGGGCTGCTGGTTACCTCTCGGGTTGGGCTTGGCTGCTTGGTTTTGAGCTGTGTTTTTTGGTAGCTGCTTGGTTCTAGCTGATAAATGCTTGAGCTGATATTTAGCTCATTATTATGAAAAGTTATTCCACTTGTTAGCTCGTTATGTGGAGTGGATTCTTGCCTTTTTCTATTCTCTGTGTCTCTTCGATTTTCCCTGCATGGTTGCCTGTTCCGGTTCCCTTGCTAGTTCCGGCTCCCCTGGCTACTGGTTCCAATTCTCTATGCTACCCCTTCGGTTTCTCCCCTGGCTGCCTATCTAGGGGTGTCAATTTCGGGTCACGGGTCGGGTTCGGGTTGAACCCGAAACTGACCCGATACGGTTCGGATCAACCCGAACCGACCCGTTTTTACAAACGGGTCAGTTTTCAGGACCCGAACCCGACCCGCTTTGGGTTCTGGTCAACCCGACACAACCCGAAATCGGGTGCCGGACATGGGCGCGAGTGCAGACCTAAATGGTTGGATGCGGGCCGACGCAAGCCAATGCGGGGATGCGGGGACGCGGACCTGGATGGCTGCCTGGCTGGACGCGGCAAGCTGGGCTAGCCCGCACGCAGGCCAGGAAATGGCACGACTCACGTGGTGCGGACGGCGGACCTCGGGACACAACGCCAGACACGGTCATGCATCATGCCTCACGCCGACGGCGGTCCTCGGGACACAACGCCTGAATGCCACAGCCTTCTGCCGGTCATGCAGGGCAGCGGTCACGTGGTCAGCGGGTATTCGGGCAGGGGGCGAGATTCAAAAATTTTTAAATTAAACGGGTTCGCGGGTTGACCCGGCAACCCGTTGGGTCAACCCGAACCCGACCCGTTTTTCAAACGGGTCAATTTCTGGAACCCGAACCCGACCCGTTTTGAAATCGGGTTGGGTCCAACCCGGATTTTCCGGGTCGGGTCTTCGTGTCGTGTCAAATATTGACACCCCTATGCCTATCCCGTGGCTGCTTTATCCGGCTTTCTGTGTGGTTTTTTCGGGTGTTGTTCTGGAATAATTTTTGGCCTTGTAGTTCCCCTTATCTGATTGATTCGGTTGGAGGTTGAATGGCTGTTTGGTTGCCACTTTTTCTCTTATAAATTGGAGATGTTTTGAGACAGAAAAGGTTGAATATTTGAGCAAAGTCTTTACAAAACTTGAGGGTTTCTTCTTCCTTGGAAAAGCTTGAGAGCTTCTTCCATTTCTCTCTTCCTCCCTCTATTTCGTTTTGAGCTTCTAACCTCTTCTTCTCTCCTCAAGTTCCACTCCACTTGTATTCTTCTTCTTGAGCTATTGGAGGTGTTTGTTGGCTGATTTGGTGACATTTGCCGGAGGAGTTTTGTTGGACGTTGGACCTTGTAGTTGTGGACCCTTGGTTTACAAGCCCTTAAGCACTTATTTTACTTTGCCTACTTTTTCATTGCATGTGAGGAAATCGCTTGCCGGTTGTTCTGAGGGTAGTGGTTTTTAGTTTTAATTTTGTTTCGTTTGTTTGACTTTCGTTTATTTTGGTGTTTGTTTGGATGTCAGTATTCTAGTTTGAATTGAGTTTTGTTTTACTAGTCCTGGTGTTCCCATCTTTTGGCTCTTTCTTTCTAGTTTTCCTGCATCAGTTGGTCAGCCCAAATGACATAACCAGAAACTCATAATGCCCTTCGTGTGTTCGGAATGCTATCTTTGATATGTCTTCCTCCCTCATCCTGATCTGATGGTATCCCGACTTGATATCCAGTTTGGAGAACATCACTGCTCCATACAATTCATACAAATGCTCGTCAATCACCGGAATAGGAAATATATCCTGTACAATCTCCTTATCTAACGCCTTGTAATCCACACAAAACCTCCAGCTCCCATCCTTCTTTTTGACTAGTAACACCGGTCTAGAGAAAGGACTTACACTTGGTCTGGTGATCCCAGCCTCCAACATCTCCCTAACCAGCTTCTCAATTTCATCCTTTTGAATCTAGGGGTAGCGGTAGGGTCGTATACTAATTGGTGACACTCCCTCCTTTAGAAGAATTGCATGCTTCTGCTCTCTGAGTGGTAGTAACCCTTGAGGTGGTTGGAATACCTCACTGAACTGTTGTATGACTAGTTGCACTACAAGAGGAATGTCCCCCTCTTCCCCCACACTGACCCTCTCCAATCGTTGCAGTTCTACCAAATATCCACCTCCAACCTCCTGCATGGTTCTAATTATGGACTTGAGAGACACTTCTGCTATAGACAACCCGACATCTCCTTGTATCACCATTCTCCTTCCCCCCACCACCAATTCCATTCTCAGTGCTCCCCAATTCACCTTGGTCTCTCCCAAGGTTTGTAGCCATTTCATCCCTAAGATGACATCCGTACTCCCCAATTCCAAGGGTAGAAAATTCTCCCTCACCTGTATCCCCTAAATGGTCAACACCACTCTCCTACAAACTCCTCTGCCCATTTCTACCTTTCCGGTGCCCATCATCACCTCATACCCTCCTGTGTCCACTAGTTTCACCCCCAATTAATCAACAATTTGAGTGGAGATGAAATTGTGGGTTGCCCCACTATCTATCATCACTATCACATCCCTATCAGCTATCTCTCACTTCACCTTCATAGTGTGATTTGGAGTGAATCACACTACTGAGTTTAGGGAGACTTCTGACACATCCAAATGTAACTTCTCCTCCTCTTCCGTCTCTAACCCACTTCTAGCTCTCTCTTCAGCTTCCTCGTCATCATAGACAGTGAGAACCTGAAGAGTTTGGTCCTTACACCTATGCCCTGACATGTACTTCTCATCGCACCTGAAACACGACCCCTTAGTCCGCTTCGCCTGGATCTCCTTCTTTGTCAGCTTTTTAAAATGTCCTCCTGGCCCTCCTCCAGACTTCTCCCTCGGTACTTCCCATGATCCTCCCAGTACAGCTCCTTTGGGAGCTTGAAAAGTAGTAGTCATCCTGTAGGATCCCCCGAAACTACTGCCACGAGCCCCCCTCTCCAGATACTTCTGGTCCTCAACCAGTTGTGCCAACTTCATGGCCTCCCCCAAGTAGCGCGGTCGCATCACTCTAACAGCTGCTCTGAGCTCTGGTTTGAGCCCTTTCTTGAAGTTCCCCTCAAGCACAGTCTCATATAGACGGTCCAGTCGGCTAGCTAGGTACTCAAATCGATCACGGTATTCTGCCACTGTCCCTTCCCGTGTCAAGGAAAATAATTGCTCATAGAAGTCCCCTCCTATTCCTGTTCGGAAACGTTCCAATAAGAACGCCTTGAACTCTCTCCGGTTACTGATGGGTTGCCTCATGTCCCACCATTGGTACCAAACCAGTGCCTTTCCCTCCAAGCATAGTCCTGCCGCTGTCAGCTTCTCTTCCTCTATCAGTCCGTTGACGGAAAAGTACCGTTCCACCTTTTAGATTCAACCATGTCCATCATCGCCCTCGAAGATAGGCTTCTTCAGCTTTCTGACCTTCGGGTCACCCCAATTCCCCCTGGATCCTCCACATCCTCCCATGCTACGAACGGGAGGTGATCTTCCCTCCAACGATCATAACCATAGTCCTCATCAACTTCCCCTCTCCTTATTTCAAAATCAGCACCTCGGTGGTGGACATCCCCCATTCTTCCCACAAAATCAGCACTCCTCTTTTCATAACCCAGCCCCCTTACTAATACAATTCATTTCCTAATTTCAAACATCTCACATTCAAATTTTCCCTCTCAAACTAGCCTCACAAAACCCCTTCTCCCCATTGCTCCAAATGGGCGGCAGCATTAAAGGGGGCGGGCCCCACCAGTCTGCCTCTTGTAAATTTGAATTGGCCTAACATATGACTACTACACTGATTAAATTCCTTAAGAGAAATCATTTTTCCTCTTAAGTATATGAGCAAAATGATCAGAAGTGAGACTCATCAGCAGGTTAAGCTGATGGATCACTTATAAGATGAGATTTTAATTACTTGCACAGCAAATTAAAAGACTTTGACCCAAAAACATATCAAATAATCAATGAACTTAATCAAGTTGAAGTCCTCATAGGGAATCATTATCTGCTGTCAAATGTGTCAATCATGCACCAACACAAGTATTATGTTTGATCAAATTTGATCCCATTGAAGCAGTTGTATTCATGTATCCTTTTGAGGATGAATTAGAAAAAAGATATATAATTATAGTTGGACTCTTTTGAGGATATATTTGGTATATAAGAATATTTACAATTGCAACATGACTTTATATCCAATTGTGATGAATTTGAATGTTATACAATTGCACCTATGTTATAATTTGTTTTTGAACTTGAGATTAAACTGGAGCGATAGATATAGCTTGAATTTAAATTTGAAAGTGAAGTTAAGATTAATTCAGAGGAAACCGAACCTATATTTGAACAAGAGCTAGCATTTGAGACTAAAACTAAATTTGAGTGTGAGATTAAATATGAATTTAAACCTCAAAAGGACAATGAATTAGAAATTGTCATTGGCCCTATTTGTTCATAAATTGCAATGAGAACCTGAATATAACACTGTTTGTGAATTCAAGTTTTAAATACAAATAGAAATTGATTCCATCCTTGATTGTGAACCTACACTTACCATAGAAACCCCGAAATATGAATATGAGCTTCTATGTTTGATAAGATTTATTGTTGAATGTGTAGCCGAATAAATCATTTTTTGTTGGTGTGGATGAGTTTAATGAGCAGACATACAAAGCGAATCTTGAAGGTGATAGTAAATAAATTATGCCTATTATATATGATAAATTGATTAAATAGATTGATTTAATTTTTGATGAAATTATATTTGCCAATTAAATTAAAGATGTTTTTGTTTTTGAATCTTAGTTTCTTGTTATAGAAATTTATAAATATTCTTAGGGAGAAAGTAAATTCTCATCAACATTCCAGTGAATTTATTAGTAACAAAGGCCATAAAACAATCTTAAAATTTAAAGTTTAATTGAATCTAAAGGTGTAAAAATCTTCACATCTCATCTTTATGCCATTTGCGATAGCTTATTTTGAAGAGGTTTTTTTAACCTTTAAGGCAGTATGAGTTGCCTTTTTTTTCATTCTCTTTATCATCTTATCATATGGTACTACGATATAAATCATTGTCAGTATCCTATTGGACACAAATTGGAATTTTAATATTTACATTTTTTTCTCTATCATTCACTTGAATTATCTGATTTGAATGAATGGATTCATAAGAAACTAATAACAAATTATGATATTTGTAACTTTTTTTCATTTGCAAACATGAAATATGTGAAATTTAAACCCAAAGATAATCTAATGGTGCACCAAATCTTGAATATTTTGTACCGGAGCATTTAATAAATTAACACAATAAAGGCATAACCATATAAAGTTTTGCAATGTATTGGAACAGATGCTTATGAATTGAAAATACTAGAAAGTTCAGGTAGTTTTCTAAAATTTAATGCATCCAATTTGAATTTATTTCATTAATTTGCTGTTTGTACTGTTTATTCCCTTCTATTTCCATCCTCTCCTTACGAATGAATATCCAAAACCTATGCAAATGGATTTACTTGTCTTGTTCTAGAAGCTAACACATTTATCGGGCTTTATCCGCCGTTAATGTTGGATATCACATGTATCTTTTATCTTGAGATGACAAATTTATTTGTAATGATTTATGGGTTACATTATAGAAGGCGTATCTGTTTTTCTAGGGCATACTTGAAGGATATCGATTGTTGAATTTGTAGAGCTAAATTTTTCCAAGCCAATCAAATTGATCTTAAGGCATTGCCTACTCTTGTTATAATCCCATTGCTTCCACCTGCTTAATCAAGTGTGCCTCTGCTTGCCTTTTCACTATTCCACTCTGTGCTGTTGAATTCTATCTCCACTCATCCATTATTACCGCGACAATTCTGCCTTAAATCTCCTGCTAATTCATCGTTACCACCTCATATCTACCATAATCCCAACTACAATTTTACCGTGCCTTTATAGCAAACCCTCGTCCATCCTACATCAATAATTCTCAACTTTCATTAAATCTAGCTTTGTGTATTTCCAGTCTTCTATAACGATCATTCTTTTTGCTTAGTTACCTTCATGGCCAGTGGTCTTCTCTCTTATGTTATCCTACTAGCTCAAATCTCATATTTTGTTGTACTTCTATAGGTGATAGCACAGGGAGTATCTAATAACATTATGTGTCGTAGAACGAGGGGTATTAAAAGGAACTCTAGAGGACAATCCTTTTCTTCTTCAAATTATTGTTGTTGGTTTATTTGAAGGGGTAGTTTCCTGTTCTCATGTACTCTGTCAATGAAAGAAGAAACACCCACACCTTTCTTCCTACCTGGGAATAAAAGTTGAATCCAAGCAATGTCAATCTAGTTAAAAAATGATTGATTGATGCAAGAAAGGGCCTTTTGAAACAGTGAGACTGTCATTGGAGACTGCTCAGAAAGAACTGTGATTGACAAAATCTTGATTAGAATATGAATGCTGAAGGTTTGAATGAATATAAAATGGGATCTGTGGACGTTAACACATTGATTCTGTGGTTAACTTCATTGCAGCACTGCATCCAAACTTAATAGATGCATGGATGAGAAGAAGACTACTATTTATACCTGATAGAAGATATTATAATTAGAAAGTTAGTTTTCGTTATGCAGTCTGACTTACGAAATGATAGAGCTAAGTGATGCTATGCCACCTAGTTTTAAGCTATCCAAGTAATATTTAAACATGTAAATAAATTATTTTCCTTGAAGGTGATTTATGCTTTGATAGGATTGATGTCCAATTCTTCCCTCATGGTTTTGAGGGAATCCTTGGGTGTTTTTGGTTTGTAAGGGTGTGTCACATACTTACCACTATTAGGTTGAGGGTTTAATTTTTCCCAACTTAACTACCTAAGGCAATATTTGAGATCACATAAAGTTTCCTGATAATGTCTAGGTAGCCTACCAAGCGGATCTATAAATTTGATGCTAAGGCCCAATTGGAATAAATGTTTAACTCAATAGAGAATAGTTTATCTACTAGGAGAATGGATTCATAAACATTGTTTTATAAAACTGACTGGACCCAACCAGTTTGCATGGTTCCAACAAGTTTGACTGGTTCAACCGCCAAATTGTTGAACTAGTCTTCGTTTTTAAGAATCAACCAGTTCAATTATTACCTCATTTACATAATTAAATAGATTAGTTTAATAAATTTAATATTAAATTTGATAAATTAATTTAAAAATTTATATATATATATATATATATATATATATATATATATATATATATAATATTAAAAATTAATTTTTATCTATTTTTTAATTATAAATGATGTAGTACAAATTTATAAATGTAAAATGATCATGTAAATTTTATATGTAATCTATAAGTGTAAATTATATCTAAATATATAACATAAATTAATAATTATTTATGTTAAATTTATTGATTTATATGTGAACTAAATTTATAATGATTTAGAATATTTAAATTTAAAATTATAGAATATGTTATTTTTGCATGAATTTTATTTATTTATTAGTTATAAATTTATATTATTCATAATTATTACATCGTCATCTTATGATTTAGATATCATTTATTTAATTTAATATTTATTATGTCATCCGGTTTGACTCCGTTTCAACCCTTGTCGAATCATTGAACTTTGACCCCCTCTCTTTTCCGGTTTTTCCTTGGGTCCGATTTTCACAACCTTGTGCATAAATTATCAAAGAAAATTGAAAATAGTATTACCACAATGAAGTTAGGATTTCTTTATAAACTCTCTTAATTTATTTCTCCAGCGATAGGGTTCTCTGCTCTCCTCTTACTGTACTTTAAAAAAAAATCCATCTTTAGCTGATTTTTGCCTTAAACAGAGAAATTGAACTGTTTGCATCACAATGGAGGAGAGGACAACAGCTGTTGTTTAATCTCCTCTCTAGATGTGGAAGCTGGCTTCTGTAGAGGGAATGCTTGAATGGGGGCTGCAGGATATGATCTTCCACTATAGATGGAGATAGAAAGAAGACTTCGAGTTCCCTGCTTCCTTTTATACTGAAAACAGAGAAAGGGAGAGAGAGAGCGTGTAGAGAGGAGTTTGGGGGATTTGGAAATAATAATTCATTCAAAATTCAACTTGAAAAACACATATTACAGTTGATCCATATTTAGCAAAGCCAATATTTATCTTGAATGCACTATTTAATTCATAATACAATAAAGGAAGGATGATACCTTAACAAGCAGCTAATTAGCTCCTTAAAACTGGAATTGTGCAGGAAAAATTGGAAAAATTCATAGAGTTAAGAAAGTGACTCAATTAAATCCTTTTAAATTCTCCTTTGCTTGTCAGCCACTATTCTTGGAATGGATTTGGTAGCAGTTTGAATTTTGAATCTTTTATGCTTGGCTGAGTCTCCTTCCTTGGATCGAATTGGAGTTGATATTGAACAAATTTATCAGAACATTCAACATCTTGGGGGAATTTGTAGGAAATCTAGGAATTTGGGAATTTTTTTTGGAGCGTCTAATTCAATCTGACACATTTCAAAATATTTAGCAATTTGAGGAAATTAGGAATATTGTAATCTTCTTGGATCCCAAGGGCAATAGGAAATGACAATCTTTTCTGGTAAATTAAAGTTTGATGTGCTTGAGTGGGGGGGATGATAAGGCTGGTTTTTGAACTAAATGCTAACATTTGAAGCAAATTCCACATCATCTTTAATTCCCGATGGCCTTCAATCTTTTTTTGGTGTGTTTGTACATTTTGATCTTTATGGAAGTTTTGTAATTTATGTCCAACTGTGTGGTATTATATGCCGTTTTTATTAATAAGAGAAACTTTATATTTCCACGTCTGTCCTCTTTTTCCCAGGTACTATATTCTGAAGAAGGGCTCAAGGGATCTTGGCATTTTGGTGTGATCATTGATTGTGGAATGTTTTCTCGTACTGTGGAGCTTACTGATCTTTTGAATGAAGACAATTGTTCAAAGGTTGTTGACATAGTCCGTGTGTCAGCTGCTATAGAGGGTTTGAAAAGAAACACCTCAAAATTACATCGTAACTGGATAAGACCATTACCTCCTAAATACAGAATAAAGGCAACTGAGCTTATATATGGGCTTTGTGTTGATGCCTTTGTGGATGATGCTTGGTGGGAAGGTGTAGTTTTTGATCACAATGAGGGCTCCTTGGAACGGCTGGTCTTTTTTCCGGACCAAGGAGATCAGCAAGTTGTTAATTTTAAAAAGCTTCGTATCACCCAGGAATGGAATGAAGCTTCCGGACATTGGAAACATCGTGGAGTGTGGCTGTTTCTTCAAGTTATCCAAAATTTTGAGCTGGAAGGTCCATTGCCTGTCTCTGTTAGGGAAATATGGTATGACTTAAGAAGCATGAATTCATTCTTAGAAAAGATTGGAGTGTGGATTTCTGGATCGAAATTGATATGGCATGAATTGGTAGCAGAGTTAATCCAAGAACTTCAATCTGTAGTTAACGGTCTTCCAGTTGAATTATCAACTTTTCGTGATGAGTTATGTGAAAACCCTAGGAATTTTGATGCTATAGATTGTTCACGGGAATTTCTTCCTGTTTCAGATGGAAAATTTGTCGTGGTAAATGGTGGAATGAGTTCTGGTCCTGCAAGTAATTTTCCTGAATTATTGAATCCTAAGGATCAGTCCTCATGCGATAGCGATGCCTTTAAAACCCATGTTACTTGGAGTTTCTTTCATGAAGGGTCACAAAGACAAGCTTCAACCAAAGAGGTTTGCAGGGAACAAGTTATTATCTTGTCCAGTGGAAATGATCCAAATAACACACAAGATTCTAGCCCTCATGGGAAACAACTTGATTATAGTTTGAAGCATGCATCCATTGATGGAATGCATTGTGAACCTTATGAAAAGGTTCTTGATGGTTGCCAAGAGATGGCACAGACCAACTGCCAAAACTCTACTTTTGTCGCTAATAAATTGGCTGGCCAGAATCAAGGGGTTGAATCCAAAGATGGCACTTTTAATATCACTGCCTTGGGAAACTTTAAAACATGGCAGCTTATGGAAGTTGAAGCTGAAAATTGTGCTGAAGCAATACCTTTATATTTAAATGATAAAAAATTTGGAGATGATGCTCCGAGAAGGTCAAAATCACATGAAAAAGAGCTTAGCTCACTAAGGCTTAAAGCAAAAAGGCATCTTGTAGCTTTAGGGTGGAATATTGAAGCTAGAAGAGAGCGTGGGAGTTTAAGGGTTCGTTTTGTGTCACCAAAGGGTCGCTGCTATTCTTCCCTTCGTAGTGCTTGCTTTGGTTTGCTAGGGAGGCAACCAGAAAATAATAGAAGACAGAAGTTGAATAAATTAAAGAGTTTAGACGGCTTCCATTTTGTCCCAAGTTCTTATGAGCTTCTTTCAATGAACAATGGGGGTGAAACAAAATATGGTCCACATGAGAATATTCTCAATGTATTTCTTCCTGTCATGAAGAAACATAAAATCAAAGACTCTAGACACGCTACTAAGCTGAATGTGGCTAATGGAGATACAAAAACAAAAACAAATCTTCAGAGGAAGCGTAGGCTGGTATCTGAGGCGACAAAATCTAATGAGACATCAAATAATTGTTTTATGAATGAAAAATCAAGATGTGATTTTATTGGTAAGAGGCACACTAATGTTGGTTGTTCTTCCTCAAAGAAAAGAGATTTGGTATCGAAAATTTCTAAAAAAAAGTTTCCTATGCATAAGGATATTGAACCAGAGAATTTTCCAGGAGCAGTAACGCAATATGTTAACTACAGGAATTTGAGGCGTATGTCTGGGAAGAAACAGTCTTCTGTGAATTTTAGTATTTTAAAATTAAATGCTAAGAAGAATCTTTTCTCTGTGGGGTGGAGGGTTTGGAAAACAAATTCTGCATTATTGTATGTTTCTCCCAGTGGCAAGCCCTTTCCTTCTCTTTACTCAGCCTGCAAGGCCTGTTTGGAAGAAGAAAACCATGGGGTTGGTGCTTCAAGATCTCTTTTAAATTTAAGAATTAGAAGAAGACTAGAGTACATGTCTAGGGAGAGGAAACCTTTGAATAATGATAATAAACTTTTGAGAAGAGTTTGCCGATGTTCTACCACAATGTCTGATGAAAACTTCCAAGAAACTTTCAACCTATTACAGAATGGTGTTGAAAAAGGTTGCACTGACTCAAACAGATCTACTGAATTGGCGGCATGTAGTTTTTCTCAAATGCTTTCAAAAGAATGCAGATCTAAGAAGAGAAGAATGGCTTCTTCTGCATGCAAATGTTTAGATCAGAGATCTAAGAAGAGAAGAATGGCTTCTTCTGCATGCCAATGTTTAGATCAGAAATTTTTGAGACACTCAGCTTGTTGCTCCACTGCTTGTGAGAAATTAGAAAGGAGGGAGACATCACCGGCTGTTGTCAGGAAACGTCGTCGTTTGACAAGTACTTCCTCTTGTCGTGTTCGTCCAAGCAAAAGATCACGAGAGGTTGATGCATTGTCTACCAGCCAGCATGTCTCTAGAACAGTTTTGTCTTTATTGATTGAAAATGATATAGTACTACCAAGGCAGAAGGTTATGTATATTTGCAAAAATGATGGACATATTATGATGGAGGGACGAATAACTCGTGAAGGGATTAAGTGCAAATGCTGTTCAAAAGTATACTCTCTCTCAAATTTTGAGTTACATGCCGGAAGCACTCTGGGACGTCCAGCTGCAAACATATTTCTAAAAGATGGAAGATCCTTATCGCAGTGCCAGATGCAGATGCAGAGTTCTGAAATTTTGGAGGGCTTCCAACGCTCGCGACAAAAAAGTGACTATTCCATCTATGAGAGTGATAGCATTTGCTCTGTTTGCCATGATGGTGGCTCATTAATCCTATGTGATCATTGTCCTTCATCATTTCACCTAGATTGTGTTGGCTTAAAGGTATGTTTTCTTTTATTTTTTAAATATCATACTGTCATTTCTACTTTTCTATGAAGATTATTGCTCTTTTTTCTCCCAAAAAGTTTGCTTGTTTTTTTAAGCGATTTAATAATAATACTAATACTAATTTTATTATTATTATTATTATTATTTGTGTGTAGTTCTTTGAAGAGAATGCTAAACAATACTTAATAGAATATAAGATAGATTCCTGTTTTACTGCAAATTCTCATCCTAATCTTTATCAATCATGAGTGATGTTTTTGCCTTACATGATATTTCGAGGCATTTTTAAGGGATGAGTGGGCGATACTAAATTTTTGTGAGGCATTTTATTATGTCATATTTAGGTTTTAAACAAAGTTTTTTAGGGAAGCACTTTTAGGTGGAAGCTACATAGCAATAAAATAAAGCTCTACAACTACTTATCTTTTTCATGCAATACAGTTAGCCTAGAAAAGACTTGTTTTTCGTAGGCTAACCAAAATGAGTCAAAATTGGTTATAATGGAATTGAATTAATCAAGCCATTTTAGAACCCTATTCATTTTAGGATGAATTTCTCTTACTTTAATTTGGTTTGTTTTATTAGATTTGAAAAATCCTCTTTAGATGCTTATTAGGTTTGTGATGCAGGACTACTTAGATGCTATGGTTTTGATTTCATTTGAGCATTGCACAACTAATAAATTAGAATAATTTCAGAACAAAACTATAAGCAATCTTCAAACGACGGTTAAGACAAATGAAGCGATCAATTGCGTAGGCGAAATCACATGCTCCGAATTTGAAACTTTCAAGATAATTAAGAAAGTAAAACAACACAAAATAGTAGCTTTCAAATTAATCCCTAATCTAACAATGAGATCTAGGATGCATAGAAAGCACACTCAATTCCTATGATTCACTAAGCTTTGGCAAGAGCATTCGGAGTAGGCTTTAGCGAGTACAATCTTAACCAAACGAGAATTTAGAGTTAGAAGAAATTGAAGACAAGTAGAAAGAAAAACCTTTCGCAAAAAGATGTGTAGATCCGTCACTTGATGCCTTCAACGTCCTCGTCCATGGCTTCCTTCGATGCAAATAGGATATGTCTCTTGAATAGACACAAAGTGAAATAAATTTCTCTTGATAATGGGTTGGGGATATACTTCCAAGTGTTGAACCCAAAACCTGAAATTGCGTTCAGGTTCTTGCTCAGGAAATTTGAAATAATTCAGATTTCTTTTCCTCTCAGAAATCTGAGATGGGAATTAACTGTCAATGTTGGAAGGAGAGAGTTTTTAGCAACTAGAATAATGGAAGAGAAATCATCAGTAATTAGGATGTGGAGAGGAGTTATGAGAGGGGGAGAATTGGCTAGGGAGAGGGACGGCGGGATGCTGGATGGGTGGAGTTTGATTGCCTTAAATGAATTAATTGATTTGGGATGTAATAGCAAGCATGAGGTGATTGATAAAATCAGCCAAGAGGGAGATTGAGAGTTTTGAAATATTTCCTAAGAGAGGTGTTGGAGTTAGGAAATAATTTGAAAGGGAATTAATGGAGGAGAGCATGGGGCCGGTGGCATGCTTAGGTGAGGGCTTGATTGAGGAGAGCAATTAAGGCTTCCTAATTTAGGATTTAGAATTAGGAAATAGGTAATTTAAATCCTCTTGAATTTAAAATCCAAAATAGATTTAAATCACATACTTTCCTAAAATAGAAGAGCTAATTTAGGAAACAATTTGAATTCAAATTTTTTTTGGTGAATTTGAATTTCAAATTACCCCAATTAATCCCACCCTGAATTAGGAAATATCATAAAGAGGCAAAGGGGTGGGAGGCCGGCGGCTAATGCAATGGGACGGCGGCATGGGCTATGGCCAGCGGGTATGGGTTGTGGCCGGCGGCAAAGGGGCTTCGGGCAAGGTGAGTTTGTGGTGTTTTGGGAAGGGAAATTGTAGGGGCTATGGCCGGCGGTGGGAAGTGGAAGGAGGAAGATGTGCGTGGGGGAGGTGATGACAAGATAAAGACAAGAAAATAAGAAAAGCCACGAACCCGGCCGTCTCCAAGGTTGGTGGGTGATGCGCTAATCTCCCTCTCCAAGGGATCTCTCCAAAGCTCTCCAAGAACTCTCAAAGGCTCTCACAACACAAGTGCAGAAAGAAATTTCAATAATCCTTCATTAACCCTGAAAATAAAACAAAGGGGCCTTAAATAGCCTCATACAAAAGACTCCAAAATAAAATGACACCATTGCCCTTAGGCTTACACATGACAACTCCCATAAAAAGGGGTACGACGGGAAATACTAACATACACATAAGCAAATAATAAAATGCATGAAAATAAAATACATCGACTCAAAAATATAAAGACTCGATCGTGGCCGTAGATCGACGGCCGCGTCTCTGGTAAACTCTCCAAGAAGATCTGATGTCCCCATCAGTTTGAGTTTGATTGCTTTCATAAGATTAAATTTAATTTCAAGTAGTATTAGATTTGATTTTAAATTTGATTTTAAAATTTTGGCTTTATTGTTATAATCCTTTTTCTACAAGTATGGATTGATGACTTACATTAATATTCGGCCATTAATGGAATGCGCATTATTTGTGAGGACAATTGTGTGTTCTCTTTCAATTCAGGTTGCTTAGGTGGACCACTCTAAGTGATGCATATAATTTTTTTATCTTCAACTCATCTTCATAATTTTGGGATAACAGTCAGGTTTGATCTTTCGTTGATTATATTAATCAAATCCTGATTTCTCTTCTCATCTTGTCATGTGTTCACTTTTGTCTGAGTTGTCGCACTCATCACGTGCATTATATTAAGTTTAATTATGCTCACACTCCTAATTACTCTTCATCTTACTTGCACGTGAGTTTAACCCAATCTCACCTTTTCATTACATATCCTTCAAGGAGAACCAAACCCTTAATTTATTTGTCGCCGCATCTCAGCTTTTTTCTGCACTCCTTTTCATCTTGTGTGTTTTCTCCCTTACGTCTTTGTATCTCTCTCTGCTCTTTTTTACTTGCTTGCTTGCACTATATTTCTGTGGTTGATGCTCACTTCCCCACTAAGACACCATACTCCAACCTACAATAAGGGCAACACCATTATGGATTTTTTTTCCATATAGCCATGAGCTTTGTGAGTCTAATTGACTTCTTCATCATGAATTAATTGTTTAATTGAAACCCTAACAAGCCTCTTCATCATTATATTCTCTCTACCTCTCAAGTTTCAATAGTATCATATTATCATAGGCAAAAGACATTAGAATATGTTAAACATCTGTTTCATTTATGTTTATCGTTTAAAATGTTGTACATCCTCATCATTAATCTTATCCTTTCAAATATCCTCACTCATATGCATACGATGGAAACTATAAGTCCACCTCTTATTACTAGGATTCATAGATCAAACCATTGTGATGATGATTTTGATTATGATTATTTTAACATTGTAGATCACATATATCATATTATATTTAATCATTATGATGATCTCTCTACTCATCAACCGAGATTTTAAAAGTTTTCCTAAAAAAAAGTTTTTTACTCTCTAGGCCATCAATCCATTCCACAAATCCTAATGTCCCATATGTTCTTCTAACTAGAAAGCTTAGAACTTTTTCAGTTAAATAATGTGTGCCATAAGTTTTGGTCACTCCCTTTGTAATGAAAATTCTTAGATTAATCTTTAAAAATCATACTTTGAGATATAGCATGTTTTAATTAACTCACATTTAAACTTTTAATATGTTTCAATTTTACCCCGTCTGCCCATAATATATACCATTGTTAGAATCATTGCCTAAATCACTAAATTATCAAACCAAGACAAACAAAATAGCTTTCTTAGCTTTATCATCCATTCCTTTCATACTTTGTTGTGATAATGATCTTTATGAGGATGTTTATGATGATGTTTTTTTTATGATGAACTAGACTTCGAAGATAATTATGTGATACTAATACTTGATTTTGCTACTGATAAATCGGTTCAGCCGGCCGAAAACCGGGGTCGGCTCCTGGTTTATTCCCTGCGGACTACAGGCGTAAGCCCAAAACCAAGGCTTACGCCTCGAGTTTCTTTTATGAGGCATGCGCCTCAACTTTGTTGAGGCCCGCCTTGAGGCCAGCCTCGCCTCATTGACGCGAGGCTTATGCCTCACCCTTATATATCTGTGTGTGTGTGTTTGTATATATATATATATATATATAAACTTATATAAATTATAAAGTAAAGCTCGTGCACCCTCAAGTCGCAGCAATTTCCTCTCAACCTTCAGCCCATCGCCTTTGCCACAGCCACCACCGTCATAGCCATCGTCAAGGATCACTTGAAAGCTACACACCACCACCACCTCTAAAAAGTTTGGAGTATTTATCTCATCTTTATGTTGATAAAATACATTTATGAAAAAGTAAGATGCCTGAAATAAATGAAGAAGAGGCATATTGGGAGGCATTGGACTCCACATGATGAGACAGGGAGAAATCAATTTGTTATAATGACGGCTCAATTAAATATCCCCTTAGTGATGACAATACATATGATTTTCTAGTTGTTGCCAACTTTTCAATTTTTTTTTAGAATTAAATGTAGATAAGTAGGGAGTTAAGAAAGAAAGAATTTGAAGTTGAACTTAATGTTATATGATGCTTTTATGTAGTTTCTATATTTAATAATTTTTTGCTCATGTAATATTTGTATTTTAATTATATTTCATGCAATTTATCACTAAACGCTTTATGTCTAGTGCAATTTTTTGTTTCATATGTTATTGTGTTACTTCATAGTTCAATAGAAAAATAATATGTCATCTTTTAATATATTATTTGGGTATTATATAAAAACTTATTTTTAACATTTATTTGCAAGTAACACAATATTTTATTTTGAGGCTTACGCGCCCCGCCTTATGAACAAAAAATGCCTCAATATCTAATTGCACAATTTTAAACATTGGGTATTTCAAGTTGATTATGATTCTTCTAGTATAGGTATCTGAGATGTGCTAAGCCAAGGACACGCTTTGGCATATTTTAGTGAGAAACTCAACGACGCATGATAAAATATTCTACCTACGACAAGGAATTGTATGCCATTGTACAAGCATTATAACATTAGAGTCATTATCTATTAACACAAGAATTTGTACTTATTTTTTCATAAAGTTCTCTAACATCTACGCATCCAAAACAAACGGTGGCAGATGCTCTAAGAAGATTACTTATAATCAACATCTGGCAACTCAAAACGGTGGGATTTGAAGCCATACAAGGACTATATGAGCAAGATCCTGATTTCTAGAAAATATGGAAGATATGTCAAAAGTGTTCCTTAACTTTTTAATATTGACCATGAGTATCTATACTTTGGTAACATGCTTTGCATACCTCAATGCTCCTTTAGGGAAGCCATTTTGTATGAAAGTCATGATGGCGAACTAGCAGGTCATTTTGGTGGAGATAAGACATTGGCCATTATCCAAGACAAATTTTATTGGCCCTTACTCGTCAAGGATGTAAACTGCTAAGTTAAGAAATGTTAAAAATGCCACAAGCCAAAACAAGTCAAACTGGAGCGAGTCCTTATATGCTTTTACCCATTCTCAAATTACCATGGATTGATGTCAGTATGGACTTTGTAGCAGGACTACTAAACATCATAAAGATTTCATCATGGTGGTTGTTGACAAATTTTGCAAGATGGTTCACTTTGTACTATGCCATATGTGGTGCAACCTAGGAATCCTAATCCAAGTAAGAGAATACTAGGCATGCAAAAGAAAAAACACCAAACTAGAATTGCAAAAAAAAAAAAAAAAAAAAACTTCCTTTCAGTATGACAAATACAAACACTAAACATAACACAATAAAGCTTTCAAGTTCTAATAGAAACCACTTACAAATTATATTAGAACAAGACATGACACAACTTAGGACTTGTAATAATTTAAGAGAAGAAAGATACAGGTGGGCGGGAACTGTGGAGAGAGAAGTAGAGGTAGAAAACCTAGACGAAGTAGTAGAGGGAAAGGTGAAAAGTGGCTGGCTCGCAAGCTAGAAAAACATGCAGATTTCACTTACCAAAAATCATTCCATTCTCTTCTCAAAAAGCTGCAGCAAAACAATCCCATTTATAGGGGAAAAACAACCAACCACTCTCATTAATGAGCCACCCCAAACATCCAATATGAGGCAACACAAAACTTAGGAAATAACATAGTAAAGGGGAACAACGTGCACAGGAAATCAGCAAAAAGCAGTCCTAAATAGTATAGGAAAGGGGAATGGACAGCACAAGAAACTAGAACAAAAAAAAACAAATTCCAAGCATTTGGGAAACCAAAATCTGCACAGAAACTTAGCAAGAAATCCAACTGCCTCCAAACAATCCGAATAAAACATAGAACATCAAACAACCATCTTTGCTTACATCAATAAGACATTCGATGAAACCCACATTGGTAATCTTTATTTTCAGGAGATCGTTAAATTGCACGACATTCCTAAAACCATCCCATTCGATAGCATAACCACTTTTGAAAGACACTATGGGGCAAGTTAGGAACAAAATAATAATTCAGCTCCACCGCACATTCACAAATGTAAGTTGTCAATAGAAGTTTAGACAATTTCTTGAGATGTTTTATAAGAAAAAACATCCACCAATTGGTTTTAATCAAAGTTTAAAATTGCGTAAATAAGCCTCGAGACGTTTTTCGTCCGTGAGGCTAGGTGTAAGCTTCGAGGCGGTGTGAGGCGTAAGGCACATGGATGAAGAATTGCGCAAATATGAATTTAAGTATTTTAGCAGGTAAATAATAGTAAGAGTCTATCATACAATAAAAACATCTAAATGATAAGTGAAATTAGTGTAAAATAATAAAATAAATGCAATATATGTATCTCATAGCATAATTCAAAATACAGAACCACAAATATAAGTCTATTAAAACTCCCAAAGTATAGAACATATAAAACAAATCATGTGCCATCACTAAATGAGTCTTCAAGGGAATATTATTCTCCAATTGTATTTATGAATGTCAAATCTTCATCTTCAATATTACCCACTTTTCTCTTCCGTGTTCAATAATAATGATTAGTGTAATGATAATTGCATATATATATATATATATATATATATATATATATATATATATATATATATATATATATATATATATATATATATATATATATATATGTAATATCATATAAGAAATTGTGAGATACCTTTACTTGCTTGTTGTGTTGCAGAACTAGTGGATGTGTGTGGTGTGATACTAGTGGATGTGCCCACTTGATCTGCTTCGCCCCTCAAGAGATCCACACTTAGATCCTTGAGCAGCAGGTCTGATAATGACAAATATGTCTCATCATCTATGAACCACTCATTATCAGACGCCACATCATTACACACCAAAGGGTCTTCATCATCCTTCAACCCCTTGTTCTTCAACTTCCTATCTCTCAACCTCTTGTTGTGCATAATGTATACAAGGGAGTTCATTCTGAATGTTAAAAGTCGATTTCTTCTCTTTGTTTGCACTTGATTGTATGTGCTTCAGTTTCGCTCACACTTAGAAAAAGAACAAGTGAGATCCAAAACTCTATCAGCAAAACTTTATAACTCAGGGGCGGAATCACTAAATTGGATTCACCATTCAACTATTTTCAAGAATGAAAATGATAATCAAAACATATTAAAGTGTTATGTATGTACGGATACTTTGCAAAAATAAGTTTACCTGGAGAGCATTTGGCAATAGTAGATTTTGCTACTTGCAGAACAAAAAATCCCTCCTTCCGATATAGAACAAGTTCTAAATCTGCAAGCTCCCTAACGGTTTTTTCTGGTATTAGTCGTTCCATGCAATGATACAAGCCCATCTTCACATCTGGATTTGAGGATTTCCTTTCTGAATATTGAAATTGAGGATTGAGATAATACGCCGCTGTATGTAGATGACAGTGTAACTGGACCTCCCACCGAGCAATAATGATATCCCAAATCTCTCTATAACTTGCCTCCCATCTTTCCCAAGTTATCTACAATCAACTCCTTTGCCTCATCCATTGCATTATACATAAAACCCATGGTTGGTTTCTTCTCGACATCCACTAAGCGTAGAACTTGTACCAAGGGTCTTGTGCTTAATATGACATATGTCACACTTGCCCAAAATTTATCATTTAGAATTAGTCTTCGTATTTTCTTCCCCTCAGGTTTTTTGCCCCACGCAAAATTAAGCCATTGTGTCGATGTAAACATTGCTTTAAGAGGTTGCCTAACATCCAGCATGCTCTGCAGTGTCAAATAAGATGTGGCAAACCTGTAGAATAAACTTACATTAGAAATTGAAAATGTTTTGTAGTGCACAAATGAAAAATAAATCTAGTGGTAGCAGGGCGAATGATTTCCTTATTTGAGAACTTTCTCATTAAGGCTAACACCCATGAATGGTTGTAGATGAACTTTCTGATCTTCTTTGCCCTAGAAAGGGCGCTCTTGTGTTGAGGTAAATTACCAAGTTCCTCCAATATGAGATCAATACAGTGTGCCGCATAGGGGGTCCAATATAAGTGTTTCCTCTTCTCCATCAACATATGACCAGCTGCTTTGTATGCACTGGCATTGTTAGTCAGCACTTGAACAACCAATTGCTCCTCGATCTCCTCAACAACCCCATCTAATAAATTGAAAATGAAATAAGCATTTTTAAACTCATCTGATGCATTCATGTTTTTGGTTTATTTTTGTTTTAATGTATTTTGAACAATGTTAGTTGTGTTTTATGTTTTTTAAGCTATCTTATTATGGTTGGGCATCCAATGATCATGGTAGGAAAGTGCTTAGGCATGACAAGCCTTGGTTTTGCTTGCTCTTGGGTCCATTTTATCCTTGGGCTGCTTGCTGTTTTCAGTTTGGCGTTGTTTGTTGTTCTCGGGTGGGGCCTTGGCTGTTTGGTGATGAACTTAAAAAGCTGGATTCCACTTGGTGTTAGCTCATAAATGTTTGAGCTAAAGTTTATCTCAATGATTGGGGGAATAAATGCACTTCCTAGCTCATTAAATAAAAAAAGTATGCTTCTATTCAAGCTCATTATTGTGGAGTGGACTTGTGTCTCTTCCCTTCCCTTTGTCTTTTCAGTTTCTGTTGGCTGTTGCTGTTCCCGTGGTCCCCCCTCTCGGTTTTCCCCTCCTGGCTGTTTTTCCCGTGAAATGCTGCTTTGTCTCCTGTGCTGTCTCTTCGGGTCCCTAGCTGGCTGGGCTTCCCGTGGCTGCTGGTGGGGTTTTCCGTGGTTTATTTCCTTATTTTATGTGCAGAAACTCTGTTGGCTATTATGTGTCTTTTGGCCTTTCATTTCCCCAATTCTAATTGGATTTGGTTGGAGGTGCTATGGCTGTTTATCTACCTTCTTTTGCCTATAAAATAGAGTTGTTGTGGGATGGAAAATGTTGTTGAAAAGCTGAGTAAAAACTCTACAAAAACCTGGGGTTTCTTCTTGGAAAAGCTTGAGAGCTTGTTCCACTTCCCTTTTTCTCCTCTCTAATTCGTCTTGGCTTCTAATCTCTTCTTCTCTACGCAAGTTCCACTCCACCTGTATCCTTCTTCTTGAGCTTTGGAAGTTATATGTTGGCTGAAATTTGGAGACATTTGCCGGAGGAATTTGGTAGGATGTTGGACTCTTTTGCAGTGGTGGACCCTCGGTTTGCAAGCCTAAGTATAATTTTAAAATATTTTCCTACTCTCGTTGCATATGAGGAAACCGCTAGACGGTTATACTGAGGATAGCATTTTTATGATTTTATTTTGCTTCGTTTGATTTAGTTTTTGTTTATTCGTTTGTTTGTTTGGTTGTTTGCAAGCTATAGTGAATCGAGTTTGGTTTATATTTTTTCCTGGTGTTCTCCAATTTGACTTTTTTCTCTAGTTTGCTTGTATCAGGCTTGGTATCAGAGTGAGTTAGAATATCCTTGGTTTGAGTGTCCTTTTCTTTCTTTTGAGTTCTAAAATGGTTAATAATCCAGGGGAATGACAAAAATGTGATGCAACAATTAGCGGACTTGCAAAATCAGATGAATGAAATGACTAATACCCTTGCTAATCTTAATGTTAATCAACAACATGTTCAAACATCTGAAAGCGAAGAAGAAGTCCCTAGGAATCAAAATAGGCGACAACAAAATTGGGATTTTGGGATTAAAATTGATGTTCACAACTTTGAGGGTAAATTGCAACCTGATCTATTTCTCGAATGGCTTGAGAAAATGGATCAATTTTTTTATTGGAAAGAAATTCCTGAAAACAGAAATGTAAAATTTGCGAGTTTAAAATTAAACGGTCATGCTCTTACGTGGTGGAAAAACTTACAAAACAACAGACTTAGGCATGAGAAAGAAAAGATACAAAACTGGGAACAGATGAAAGAAAAAATGAGGGCAAAATTTTTACCATATTATCACGCACGAACTATCGTTTAAGAATTCAATAATTTGCGACAAGGAACTCAAACTGTGGAAGAATATACTGAACTATTTTACAAACTTCAATCAAAAAATGATATAGATGAGTCTGAAGAGAAAACTGTTTCAAGATACATTAACGGTCTTTAGTGGACAATTCAGGATTAATTAAATTTGCATTATGTAATAAAAGTTGACGAGGCATATCAAATGGCATTAAAACTTGAAAAGCAACATTAAAAAGAAAGGGGTCATAACAAGATAACGGAAACTTATAAGCGGTGACTAACTGGTGGGGTTAAGATTCAATCTCAAACTTCTGTGAGAACATTGGGTACTAAAGTTAAATCTTTTGAAAATCAAAATGCAGATAAAAGAAAGGGAATTATGAGATCTAAACCTTCTGAACAACTTAAATTAATCTGACCATTTTACAAATGTGGGCTTTATGGCCATCTTTTTTTTCGACCTGTAGAAAAAATAATCCACCTAGAAATAACTACATTGAAAACGACGAAGAAGTAGAGGAAGAGGAAGAAAATAATTTTGAAACTAAAAATGATATAGAATTAGAGAAAATTGATTTCGAAGGGGATGAAGGTGAAGAACTTTTGGTAATCTGACAAGTCTTAACAACAAAAATTGACAATGGGGACAAGTGGCTTAGAAGAAACATTTTCAAAACAACTTGTACAGTTGAAGGGAAAATCTGCACTCTTATGATAGATAGTGGAAGTTCAGAAAATTTTGTATCACAACTAATAGTTGATAAGTTGAAATTAAAATCCAAACCGCTTGCTAAGCCTTATAAAATCTCTTGGTTTAAGGAAGAAGGTGTAGTTCCTATCACAAAGCAATGTGTTGTCAACTTAACAATTGTGGGGTCTTTTAAAGATCAAGTTACTTTTGATGTTGTGCCTCTTGAAGTCTGTCACATTCTGTTGGGTCGACCTTGGCAATTTGATAACAAAATTATTCACAACGGGGAAAAGAACACTTTCTCCTTGATTCAAAACAACAAGGAATTCACTCTATCCTCAAAAACATGTGCTTGATTCGTCTGCTAAAAATAACAAAGTTGTCAAAATAAGCACTCCTGAACTGCTTTTGAATGCGAATGATTTGAAACACTCTGAAGTAGCTTACTTGGTTTTGGGGAAAGAAACTGATTTTGTTCTTCAAATTCCTAATGAAATTCGACCTTTAATCGATGCGTTTTCTGATTTATCACCTGAAAAATTGCTATTGATTTAATTCATAGAGCAACTTTGCCTAATTTACCTCATTATAGGATGAGTCTAACTGAACATGCTGAACTTTTTAAGCAAGTTACTGATTTGCTATAAAAGGGTTTGATTAAGGAAAGCTTAAGTAGTTGTGCTGTGCTTGCTTTATTAACTCCAAAAAAAGATGGAATGTGGAGGATGTGTGTGGATAGTAGGGCTATAAATAAAATCACCATTAAATATCGATTTCCTATTCCTAGGTTGGATGACATGCTAGATATGCTAAGCGGTGCAAAAATCTTTTCTAAAATTGATTTGAGAAGTGGGTATCACCAAATAAAAATAAGACCTAAGGATGAATAGAAAATTGCTTTTAAAATAAAAGAAGGTTTGTATGAATGGCTTGTGATGCCTTTTGGGCTTTCAAATGCTCCGAGTACTTTTATGAGGACTATGAATCATGTTTTGAGACCTTTTATTGGCAAGTTTGTCGTTGTATATTTTGATGACATTTTGATTTATAGTGTTCACTCTTTTGAGCATCTTAATCATGTGAAGCAAGTGTTGCAAACTATAAGGGAACAAAAGCTATTCATCAATCTTAAGAAATGTTCCTTTATGACTTCGAGCTTAACATTTTTGGGTTTTATTGTTTCTGCTGAGGGGATAAAAGTTGATCCGATAAAAATTGAGTTTTCCTTTGAGTTTTCTCTCAGACTTTCTCTGGATTGGTGCTGTCTTTCTGCTGTAAACAGCAGATTTCTGCTGTTTTCTGTTCTGGACAGCAATATCTTCGGTGTTGGTTCACCGATTTGGGTTAGGTTTGCTTGCGAACTCAAGTATTACCTTAGGGTTACTTGCGAACTCAAGTATTTCCTATCACTTTCCCAAACCTCTGATTGTGGAGAATATTATCATAAGTTTCTAGTTTACCATTTGTTTTCAAGACTGCTTCCCAACCCCTCATTGGATTACTAACGAATTTTTTTTCCTTAACTTTCACGCATGGCATACTATATTGGCTTATCACTGTCTTCAGTTTTTGGAATGTCAGGCAATATTTGACTGCTCTAATATTGAACATTAGTGCATTACTTTAACATATTAGAATATCATTTATGTTATGTTCCTGGTTGGTTGAGTCATCCTTCCTGTTCCATCTTTGTTATCTAGACTTAATGTTCTTACTTTTTGGAGTTGATTTAGTATGCAAATTGCAGTGGCATCTTTCAATAACTACGTATCTAATATCATGACTTCTATTTATGTATTTTTTTTCATAGATGCAACATACTTTTATCGATTATCTGAATCTATAAATTCACTCTTGGATGTTTAATATAATAGCCGTGTTGTTTTTTATTTCTTGCTTGATATGTTAGCTATTATTTTAGTGTTTTTTTGGCTCCAGGTATCTTTTCAAATATCTTCTATATTCATTTCTGTATTTTTCAACAGGTCTTAAAATATATATTTTAATATGAAGTAGATACTTCGTGCTGGTAATTTCTCCCACCATTGTAACAACTTCCTCATTTACATGCGACATGGCATTATTGTATGTGCAGGATGTGCCTGATGATAAATGGTTTTGTCCATCCTGTCGTTGTCACATTTGTGGTGAGAGTGAATTTAACACTGATGCTGAACAATTCACAGATAAAACAATGTTGTATTGTGATCAGTGTGAGCATGAATGTAAGTTTTATGCCAACTTATTTTTTTGAATTTAACTCACTTATCTTATAGATGTCAATTATGCATTCTTATCTTCTGCAGATCATGTCGGATGCATGAGAAAAAGAGGATGGAGAAGTTTAAAGTCATGCCCAACTGGAAATTGGTTTTGTAGTAAAAGTTGTTCAAAGGTTCCTTTACTTAATCTTTCCATTATCTTACTGTATTTACTGATGTTTTCTGCCTATAGACTTGAGCAGGAGTTTCATGATCTTGTGAAAACTGCAAAACAAGTATTTGATCTAATATTTGCTTGTTTTCTATTAAAAACCTATTTAGTCTTTGACATGTAAACTACATATATTTTAAGTTCACATATAATCATTAAATTTGCATGATTTCATTATGTGGATATGTTGTTAGCCTTGCAAGGGTGAAACCTTGAAGCAACGGATTTGTTCGTCACTGTCTTAAAAAGTCATGAGCTTGAATCTCTGAAACAAGCTTCCTCTGATGCAGGAATAGACTTGCGTGCATGGAACCCTCTCAAAACCTCACATAGGGGGAACTTGAGCACTCCTTGCATCCTCTCAGACAAGGATAGCATTACCCAAAATAAAATAAAATAAAATAAAATAAACAGTAGATTCTGTTGAAGGAAAATTTTCTTTAATTAATAAATTATTATTCTTATGTATGATAAATATTCCCATAAAGCTCATCCATGTGTCTTTTGGGTGTCCTGTAAACAATTGTGTTTCAGCTTGTCTTGTTAATCATCAAGGATTAAACAGGCTATTAGGTAAAGACATACTTAGGGATTTGTTGCAGACATTAGCTTCGGAATACTGCATGAGATGTAAATCGTCATTCATTTTGTTACTTCTTGTTCAAATGGTGTTATCACTTTTACACACATTCCCAATAAATGGCAGTGCATTTTGTTGAATATTTTTAGCTTTTACCTTTGTATGTTATTTCTTTTCACCATATTTGAATCATTTAATCATTACTATATAACTTCTTCAAGCATTTTTGCTAACTTATTTCCAATTAATTTCGTTTATGGTCGTTGTTGAATCATTTAGTCTCTTTTAAAATTGTTTTCACTTCATTAAATGTGTTTAAAAGGATTCAAAAAAATAATGCAAAAAGCTAAATTTTATTCTATATTTGTTTATGATTTATCAATTGTGAATACATACTTAAAAAATGAGAAGAGCACTTAATTGCTTTCAAAGGTGTATAAGAAGAAAATGACTATTATTTTGTGCTTATTGTAAGGTGATTTCAAGATACAATTTTACTAAATAACATAGCTTAATTTCCTATGCATATGATGTGTCAGGGGCCCACAAGGTGGGGCCAAAGGAATATATTTAGAAGGTTCCTAATCAAGGGAAGTTGTTTAGGAAGGTTTTTAATTAAGGGGGACTGGTTTAGGAAGGTTTTCTAATTATATTTATATTGTTTAGGAAGGTTTTCTAAATCATGTTTAATTGTTTAGGAAGGTTTTCTAAATTATGTTTATACTATTTAAGAAGTATTTAATTGTTTAGAAATATTTCCTAAATTATGTTTATACTATTTAAGAAGTATTTAATTGTTTAGGAAGTTTTCTAAATCATGTTTAATTGTTTAGGAAAGTTTCCTAAATTATGTTTATACTATTTAGGAAGTTTTTAGTTATTTATGACGGTATCTTGAATTATGTTTAATTGTTTAGGAAGGTTTCCTAAATCATGTTTAATTGTTTAAGAATGTTCTATTTGTGTTATGGTGGCTAGGGCTATTTAAGGGGGACTTGTCTTAGGTTTAGATCATGCTATTGATGAGTTTTGTAGGTGTTTATTGTAGTTCTTTTCTTTCAGGGCTTTCTAGCGGCGTCTAGGTTGATTGGGAGAGCCGATATTCCTGTCAAATTTTAGATCACTTATATCTTGTTTTCTCTTATTAAAGTTTTAATAAAAAATTGGCCACCTTTTTGGTTTTACTACGATTTTTTTATTGTTGTTTATTGTTTTTTGCTTCTAAGGCGTATCAAATTGGTATCAGAGCAGTGTCTTGACCTGAAATATCAAGCTTTCCTCGTTGATTTATGCTGAGTTTTTCCTCTTCGTTTGCTGAATTTTGCTATTTGGAGGCCAAATTCGCATCAAAGTTGCCTATTTTTGTTGTTAAAGCCTTGATCCGAGTACTGATGTCCAGAAGAAGAGTTGAGTCGTTAGAAGAAAAGTTGAAAGGAGAAGTAGGGCAACTTAGAGTGAACGTGGGATCGATGAAGGAACGTATTTCAACGATAGAAGAAAGGTTTGTGAATTTGGAAGATATGATGAAGAAAATGATCGAGATGCAGTCGAAAGCTTCACTGAAAATTCCTAGGGCTGAACCAAAGGGAAAGAAAATTTTGGAGGGGATGATGAGAAAGCTCATGGAGATGCGATCCAATACCCCACAGACGGTTCCAATTGCTATCCCTAATAAAGATTTGATTGAGATTCCTTTGGTCGAATCTAAAGAAAGAGATCGGACGGGAAGAGTTTGGAGAATAGAGCTTCTTTCATCAAGAGCCACCTCCTAGAACTGCGAGAAAGGGGGAATAGGGTTTTCATATGGGGGGACAACAAGAAGGGAGTTTTATTGTGGACATGCTTGAGTGATCAACCACTATGGGAGGCTTTTTGAGCAAAGAGAGTGAACGATCGGAGGAGGAGGAGGACCGGACGAGCCATGGGGATCGGGTCATGTGAAGAGGATGTGAGAAAGGTGGGAGTCCCAACCTTGATAGACGGGGGAAACATGGAGGGATCACGACAACCGCTACACTGGAGGAGGAGGAAGTTGTTGGGGCGGTGGCGAACCTAGAGTGAAAAAGTTGAAGATGCGAATAATTGAGGAGAAGAGGAATGATAGTTCAATGAGTGATGCACAAACTTCTTCTGAGGATAAATAGATCGACAAAGGGAAAGATGTGAGGAATGAAGAGGGCAAAAAAATAAATTTGCAAAGCCAAGTTGATGGTGCTGAATAGGAAATCTACTGCATCAAATTACCTGGAGAGGCAAAGATTGTTCAAGGTAAGCTAGAAAATCAAAACCATGCAGTCTTTACTAGAGGGGAGGCTCTTCTGGCAATTGATATGAATCATGATAACTATTTGGAAGAGGCTTTGAAAATGAGGAATCTTTTGGAGGAATTCAATGAAGGCCATGGGCTGTGCCCACAATTATTCTTGGTGTACGTGGGCACATTTTTACGGGAATTATTTCATCTTTGGGATGGTTCATGTCAAACCATGAAACAAGTTTTGTGACAATTCAACAAAGGGTTCTAGCTACTCTGAAGGTCTGCTTCCAATACAAGCATGCTGATGTATTTGATAGGATTTTTAAGATCATTAGAGGTGACATAAGCAAGGCTTCTCATGGAATCAACCTAAGTGAGGATATCTTTGCAGGATTCAATTCAACATTAAGGTAAGGAAATATCACCCACCATGAGTATATTTAGGTTGTGAAGGGTCACCAAATCTCCCTTTTTAAAGCAAAGGTTTGCTATAGCAATGGATAACAAATACTTAGCAGAGATATCTATTAGTTGGGCCACCAATTTAACTTCTTATGCATGCTTTTTTACTACTTCACGACTGTAGGTTTCTATGTTAGCTCAATGATGGTTGTTATCATAGTCCACATTTTCCTCTATAACAAGCCTTACCTGTCATTAAGTGGGCCTGATTCTGTCATTATGAAGCAAGCACTGATGAGAGGAAATAATCCTTTGAAGGTTGGTATGGCATCTCAATCTGTCATCCAGCTTGGTCTATTGATGGCCTTACCTATGATTATGGAGATTGGGCTGAAAAGGGGATTTAGAACTACTTTGGGCGACATAATCATCATACAACTTCAATTGTACTTAGTATTCTTTACATTCTTGCTTGGAACAAAATCCCATCACTTTGGATGGACAATCCTACATGACGGAGCAAAATATAGAGCTACTGTACGAGGATTCGTTGGGCAACATGTAAAGTTTGCAGAGAACTACAAGATGTACGCTAGTGGTCATTTTACAAAGGGTTTGGAACTTATGTTCGCTAATTATTTATCACATATATGGATTTGCAACTACTGATTCAACAACTTTTATGTTGTTCACTGCATTCATGTGGTTCCTTGTTATAATCCGGGTTTTTGTGCCATTTTTTTAAATCTTTATGGCTTTGTGAGGAATTGAGAAAGGGAGACAAATCGAGATGTTGCTATAGTTTTTGGAATTTTTTATGGGCAAGGATGAGGGTTATGGGATTGGTCATGTGTGGGAGAATGAGGTGGATCTAGCAAGAGTTTTGTCACGTGAAGGAGTAGGTGTGGGTTGATTAAGGATTTGTTGGGAGAGAGGAGTTGACAAAACACTGGGAGTGAGAAGAAGACGTGAGAAGTTGCAAGAAGGGGCTTGTGGGAGGTTGGCAACAAGTTGGTTGACGAGAGAGAAGAGAGGAAATTGAGGAAGGTGGGTGCGTAGTTGATGTGGAGGGTTGCAGTCAAGAGTGTTGGAGTTCATTTGAGTAGGTGACTGCAATATATGGGTGGATGTGGGGTTGTTGTCACGAGAGGGAAAAGAGGGTCTCTTGTGTTCTATGGCGGGGATGATCGAGAAGAGCTAAAATTGGAGAGAGGGGTCTAGAGAGCAAGGGATCACAAAAAAGGAATAATGCGGCTACTGTAGAGGAAGGAGATCGAGAAGGGTATTAAGATGATTTTTTGAGAGGTTATTTTTTATTATTTAATAATATTATTATTTTTATTTTAGATGAGGGATGAGACTTCACATGCATGCGTGATGTGGAGTGGGAAGGGGGCTGGGGTTGAAATTGTGTCATGATTTTTTTGAGCTAAATTTCGTTGATCTCTCATATGAATTTCACTGCTCCTATATATTGAAATTGCTCGTAATCTTTCACGTGGGCACTTTTTTGAAATCTTCTCATGCCATGACTTGGATAATATGATTATCCTTAGTATTTTCAACCATATCGTTCGAGGTGCATGCCTTTAGGTGCACCTCAAAATGAGGCGCACAATGAGCGCTCAAGCCTTGAGCCTCGCTAATGTCAATCAGGCTTACGCCTTTTTTAAATGAAGCACACGCCTCGAGGCTTAACGCATCGAGGCGTTTCAAGGTAGCGCCTCATTATTATTAAGTTTTATAATTTTTTGTTATATATTAATCAATACTATATATACTTTATTTTATTATATAAAGAGAAGGAACTAATTAGTTATATGATGAATGAACAAGGTTGTTATGTTTTATAAAAATTTGAAATAGAAATACTTCAAATTATAGATTCGAATAACTGATGATGATAAAATAAATTTTTAGTTGCTAATGATATATTTTGTAATGATGAATGGATAATAGTAAACAATTGAAAATGGAGGAATGCATTTGATGATGAGAAGAATGAAAATATTAATGCCAATATTAAAATAATTATTGAATTGATAATAACTTCTACTTCACAAGCAATTTAAGAAATTAGCAAAATGTAGTTCAAATTTAAAAAAAATATCAAATGGCGATTTAAATATAATGGATTACTTTGTTGTGTTATTAATATGTTGCTTTGTTTTATATTGCATTGAATCGAATATTAATTAATATGGAGAGTTAAAAAATGTTTTAATTGAAAAATGAGAAAAGGATTGGTCTCTCAATTTTTTATGAGGGATCAAATAGTCTCCAACTCTTTTGAGGGATTAATATGGTCCCTCAACTCTTTAAAATAGGATCTTTTTTGATGTGAACCAAGTGAATACAAGAATTGCCAATCAAGAGATTAAAAGTTATTAAATTTGCTTACTAATGATAAAGTCTAGCATACTCAAGTAGAAGTTCAAGAAGATGTCATGAGAAATTAAGTCATAGCATTCAATTACACTTGGAGATTACAAGAGCTTTGCAAAAGAATAACCAGAAGAAATTTAAATAATGCAAATAGCCTAGATAAACAAAGCCACACGTTTAAAATATAGATCCTTCACCTTGAGATCCTGTAATCAACTCTTGAACGTGGCGGTTAGTGGAAGAGGATTGTAAGTAAACTTAGAGATACCACTATTACACAAGTGATGCCGAGAGGACTCGTCGCCGGGGAAGAAGCGGGTGGATGGCCGTTGATGGTCCACTCGTAGTCCGAGAATTGATCGTCAAGGATGTCCACGAGATGGGGAAGGATCCGGTTCAAGTAATCTTCAACGGCGTCGTCAAAATCAAACCCGACGTCGAAGAATGATGATCGAGTGATGTGGCTGTCTTTGTGGGCATCGAGTACGAACCCGCTATCAACTTCAGGATCCGTCATGCATCCTTGCCGCGCTGAGGGAATCCCAATAGGAAGACGAGACGTTGAGAGTGGAGGCTTGGAGGGAAGAGAGTGGGAGTCGGCGGGAGGCTCGAAGGGGTCGGCTAGGATGGAAGACCCAAAGGCAATGCAGGAAATATGAAATTCTTTAAGATTTTGGTGGATTGGGAAGGGATTTAATTTGAAAATTCAAATTAATCCAAAAGGGGGAGAGGGGCGGTAATGGGAGAGGGATTTGGGGCTGATTTTGTGGGGAATTGGAATTAATTAGGGAGAGAGGAGCCCATGAAGGGGCCGGCCAAAATAGAGGAGAGGGAGGGGAAAAGGATTTAATTAAGTGGGGCCCACATGCTTAATTAAGAGATTTGATTAAAATCTGTAGCAATTTCAAATTTTAACAAAAAGGAAAGTTTCCTTTCTTGAATGTAAACAATAGGCAATGTTTTGAATTTCAAATTGGATTTGAAATTCATTTAAGACAATTGCCTAAATTATAGGAATGTATTTTAGGAAAGATTTCAATGCCTCTTGGAACTAAATTTGAATTTCAAATTTGAAATTCCCAAGAGGGAGGCCGGCGGCTAAAAAGGGAGATGGGGCTAAGGGAAGGGGAGGGGAGGCCGGCGGGTGGTGGCTGCAGGGGGATCGGCGGAGCATGGACGGTCCAGGGGAGGGGTGGGGAGGGGGGGGGGGGGGGGGGCAACGAGCAAGGGGAGGGAGAAGAAGGAAATTTCCAGTTTTAAGAGAAAACCAACTAGAGATTTGAATGGCCATGGATTCGCTCACCTCAATTGTTCCCAATCCAAATTCTCACGAAGAAAACTTGGAATGAAAACCTAGAACTCACAAATAGATCTATCTCCTCCCAAAGAACTCACTAAGAGATCATCAAGAAGCAAAAGCTTTTCATTTCATCATCAACTAGCCATTACAATGCATGAAGCCTCATATAAGTAGGCCAAAATGAAATAAAAATAAAATGAAACAAATGCCCTTCCGGGCTACCTAAGCTACTCCATGCCCATAGGGGCAAACTAGGAAACAAGAAATACAAGCATAAAATAAAAATGCAAATAAATCAAAAGTAGAGGCTCTGGATCGTAGCCGTCGATCTGCGTCTCCGGCGATGGTACACGTGTCGAAATCTGATCTACTCATCATTTTTGCTCCTAACATCTAATGTTGGAGTTAATAATATTAAATATAAGGATATTTTGGTCATTTTTAATTAAATATTTTTTAGATGTAAATTTCAAGTAATTATAATTTTTCTAAAAAAATTATTAAATATTTTAAAAAATAATAATAATAATTTTAGTCATATTTTATAAAATATGATTGATAAAAATGTGTGACTAAGTTGAAAATAATAACTATTTGTATTTGCTTTCTCTAAATCAATAAATATCATATTTATAAAATATGACTCAAAATTTTGAAATTAAAACTAAAATTATTATTTATTTTTTATTAAAGAAAATGTTTGATAAATTTTTTTAGAAAAATTATATTTAATAAATGTTTAAGTAAAAAATTATCAAAATACCCTTACATGTAACACCATTAACTCCAATATTGGATGTTAGGACAAAAATGATCTCATTTTAAAAAGTTGAGGGACCAAATAGTTTGGACCATTTTGGTCTTTTTCTAATTGAAGAATGTTCAGAAGATGACCAAGAGTCTGAATTCAAGGATGATATAATTATTACATACGAGGGTTATTATGAGGAATATGAAAGTAAGAACAAGTTTGTGGTGAATCCTAATCTTTATGGAATATTTAGGTTTTAAATGAGTGTTTACTTTGAATTTTATATCAAAATTTCATTTCAGAATAGCATTTAATGTTGGGATTTATAGTTTATATCTTTATAATGACGAATCAAATAAATATGTTGATTTTTTATTTTAATTTTGTTATGGTCGTCTCGAGACTTATGCCTCGTCTTGCTAAGGCAAAATGCCTCGATTCCTTAGTTCACTTTTTTAAACATTATTTTCAGCATTATGGATCTATCAACGCACATCATTTTGCTTGATTAGCGATGCTCCAATGGTTTTAATTTTGATTGAAATGTCTCGGATTTGTTTAGCACCACGCTAGATTCTTCCTTCGCCTTTGGCATTGTTTTTTGCTGTGTTGAATTGTGGAGTTTGTATTGAGCTCAACATAGCTGAAGTTTTCTCTTATCATCCTACTAATTTTCTTCATCATTACATCACATTGATTCCTTCTGTCTCTCTTTCATTTTGATAAATTTTTATTGTGGGAAAAAATGTTCCTATGTTGCTAATATTTGACCAATGGATCCTCTGAGCGTAGCTTCTTTCTTTTGATATTTAATCTACCCTTCCAAGTTATAGATTCTTTGTTGATTTGGACATGTGTGTTGCTACTGTATATTTTTAGTTTGATCATCTTTCAAGTTTTCATCATATTTATTCAATATTAAAATGCACTATATTTCATGACTTGTTATAGTTGATGTTTTTTGTTATCATTTTCGTAAGAAACAAATCCAAATTTTAACGGAGATAACATACCTATTTTAGTTTGTTGTTTATTAAGTTTCCAATTGGTAAGACTTTTGTAGAATGTTGAGAAGACAGGCATAGTTTTCACTCTTTAAGATTCAATTTGATCAATGTTAACTGTTCTGCAGATATTTCTTGATCTCCGGAAGCTTGTAGGAATATCTAAACCGACTGCTGTTGAAGGTTTGTCATGCACCATTTTGAGATCTGGCAGAGATTATAGGGCTGGCTGTCATCAGTTTGATTCTGAGGTACAGGCTGAACATCATAGCAAGCTCTGTGTTGCACTCAAAGTACTTCATGAATGCTTTGTGTCTATTATCGAACCCCGTACACACAGTGATATTGTTGCAGATATTCTTTTCAATAAAGAGTACGCAATTTCTCTCATATCTAAAGCTCTTTTTTAATTAATGAAGCTTGTTTTTAGCTTTTCATGCTAGTTTAAATTGTTTTTGGGGGGATTTGGACTTCACCTTCACTTTGGAAGACAAATGGAAACAACGCCTACGTTACGCATTAGTTCAGCTAATATAAAGTTTGTATATGGCATCAGTTATCGTGGGCATAATTTGTAAAAGAGCTTAATGCAATAAAGTCTTGATTTAGGGACTACAAGAGAGAATTTCATTAGTCAAATTTGAATACATATGATTATAGTAATTGTAGTTGGTGGTATCGTTTAGTCTTCGGATATAATTACCTATTTTAAGGCATCTTTGTTTTTCTAATTATAAGTATATCAAATTTAGTCAAATATCACTGTGTAAGGCATGCATAATATATATGAAGGTAGTAGTTCTAAGGCCTGCTCATGAAAATGCGATTATTTGTTTTATTAGCAGCTGCACTGACATAAGCAGCTACGCTTTTTCAAGTATTTGTGGTCAGCTTACGAACCATTTAACTAATATAGCTGGTGATGAAAATGTTTTTTCTTTAATTGTTCTTGATGACAAATCTCATCCAAGAATGCAAGGTACAGTTTAAACGCTCGTTTTCATTCAGTGACTATTGTAAAAAATTCTTGGAAAACAACTAGTGTAAGAAATTATGGAGGGGAAAAGATGGAGGAACTCCATATACATAAGTTGAATATTTAGAGAATACTCAATTGGCCTCATATAGTTTGTATTTATTCAATCATCAATAGTCAATCATACAAGCTATCATTCTCTATTTTTATAAATAGGGTTAAAAAAATAAGATCTTTAAAAGGATTATTAAAACTAATAAGATAAATCAGATAAAAAAATAGAGATTCAACCAAAGAACAATGATGGGTCTAAAAATGCATGAAAACATATTCGACCTAGCTCTTTTATAACTCGATTTGATTCCTTTTGTTTGGCCTATGAAAATTTAGGTTTTTTTAGGCTGAATAAACTGAACTATACTATATAAAAAATTTGACGTATTTACCTTAACATTGTAACTCTATCAAACGCATTAATGCCTTAGAAAAACCACTCAATCTAACCCATCTGCACTTAAATCAACTAAACCACATCTGGTTGGGTTAGAATTTGCTTCTAACCAAACCAAACCAAACCAAACCCATTCAATTTGTGACAAGTACAGTTAACACACAACATTCTCTCTCTCTCTCTCTCTCTCTCTCTCTCTCTCTCTCTCTCTCTCTCTCTCTCTTTGATGAGGACATCGTCTGAGATTTCGACACATGTACCATCGGAGACACCGGAGATCGATGGCTACGATCAGGAGCTTATATTTTTTCTTGAGTCATTTATATAGTAGTTTATTTTATTTTCAGTTTTTACTGTTTTATTCTTATGGGTGGTCATTTGATGTTGTAGCCCCGAGGGCAATTTAGTCTTTGTTTCTTTTCTTTTTGGTGAGACCTATATATAGATCATTTCTATTGTATTTGGAATGATGAATTATGGAATGAAAAAAAGTTTGTTCTTGTTTGATCTCTTAGTGAGTTCATGAGAGGAGAAGTCCGAGGAGGGTGAGTTGCAATACCCGTCAATCTTTGTGGATTCCAAGATTCGCGGTTCTCTTATCTTTCTTTTCTTTTATTTTTTTCTTGCATCGAATTACCTACCCAAACTTCCCACCCGTCGGCCTCATTACCCACAAAGTTTTTCTTGGTAATTTTTTCCCTAACCCGAGCCCTTCCCCTTGCCGCCGGCCTCCTTGGGACGTCCAGCCGCCACCAAGCCGCCAACTTCCTCCAATCCACCCGCCAGCCAACCACCTGGCCGCCAGCCTCCAGCCAGCCACCCGTCCGGCCACCATCTCCCCTGCTCAATCCGCCGGCCCCTCCTTCACCCAACCCACATGTTTGAAATTCAAATTTCAAAGAGGCATTAATTGCTTCTCTAAAATAACATCAAGTAATTAAGAGAGCTATTTAATTGAATTTCAAATTCAAATTTGAAATTCAAAAGCTTTCCAAATACTAGCATTTAAATTAGGAACCCCTCTCAAAATAAAATATAAAATTTTAATTTAGATTTTCTTTAAACCTTTGATTTGTGTGTGTGCCCCACTTCATTAGCCTTAATTCCCCTCTCCCCTCTTTCTATGGCCGGCCCTCTGCATGCTCCTTTTCTCTCTCCAATTTCATTAATAGCCCCTCATTAAGCCTCCCTAATTACCTCCCACAATTCCCTTTCATCCAATTTAATTCTCCCCACTAAAATTTGAATTTAAATTCAAATTTATCCCGCCAAATCCACTTAATCTGAAAATTAATTTTAGATTTCTATTCTCCCTTCCTAATCCCCACCTAAGCCCACCCGCCCCTTCTCCCCTTCCTCCCACCTGAGCCCCCTTTCCTCCCTCCCTCTTGGTCGGATTCCTCCCAAGTGACGGCTCCCCCTCCTCAACGTTTCTACACACAACAAGGAGTCCCCATGGTCATGCATGACCGATCCGGAGCATGACCATGGATTCGTGTTTGACTATCAAGGAGATATCGACGTCATACGATCCTCGTTCTTCGACGTGGGATTCAAATTTGACCACACCGTCGAAGATTACTTAAACCGTATTCTTCCCACCCTCGTGGACGTCATCGACGAGCAACTACCAATAGACGATTGGACAATCACCGGACGCCCAACTGCTTCCCCAACTCCGGTTTCTTTCCCAACGACTAGCCCCCTCGGCATCACTTGTTTATTAGTGGCATCCTTAAGTTTGTGTGCGATCCTATTCCGCTAAGTTGAGACATTAAGAGTGCATGTGAGGGACTCGTAGGTGAACGATCTAGATCTTAAATTATAGATTTTTGTTAAGAGCCATTTGCTTTATTGCTTATTTGTTGGATTAATTTTGTTAGTTTCATGTTGCTTCTAAATGTAATCGATTGATATTGCTTAGTTTTTTCCGTGGAAATTTTCTTACGATCTATCTTGGAACTCATTTGTTTTAAGTTAGCTACGCAAGTTCAAAAGTTATTAATTTCCAACAAGCAATTCTTGCATCGTATCACATCACTCTCTCTCTCTCTCTCTTTTAAGCACATAACATTCTCAATCTTCATTAAGAAACAAGAAATATTATTATTTCCATATGAGTATTACCAGCATGCTTTGTGGTTCGATCATATATTTAACTTTGCTGACATCTCTGTCCTTTATGTTGATTCCAGCATCTTGCTATGCCTTGGCTCACCATCCTATCAACCATGATATACCCTAACTCGAGTTAGATGACAGGCATCACTTATGATCTCTAAACAGTTGGAATTCTGTGCTAGCTTCCCTTTTTTAATAAACATTCTTTAATGTTTCAAAGCATGTAAAAAATAACAATACTTCTGATCAGAATCATCAAACTTCTGTAGGATGTTTAGATTTGACCTGATGTTTGAAGCCTTTGCTCATTTAGCTTTCAGTTATATCCCTTCTTTTTTATTTCTAGCAAATTATATTGACAGTTATTAGAGGCTAATCAAGATGTTTTGGAAAGCCGGGCTTTATTTTCATGTTGTTGTCTCCATCTTTTCTATTATTATGTTCTTGTTCGTTCTACTTCAGTTTTAGTTCCTGCTGGCAATTAGAATTTCTACTTGAATGTTGATTACTTTATGATGGCTGTAGTTTGCTGATATGGTTATCCTTTTTATGATCTTGATTATCTTACAGGTCAGAACTAAAACGATTGAACTTTTATGGATTTTATGCTATGCTTTTAGAGAAGGGAGATGAGCTGATATCTGTGGCCACATTCAGGTTTTGTTTAGTTTACTTTATTGGATTAATCTTCTTAGCTGTAGGGCCTAATAGCTTTTTAAACTTATGTTTGTCTTTATTGCTGAGCTATTTATCCATTCGTGCAATTCATTTACTTAGGATCTATGGTGGAAAGGTAGCTGAAATGCCACTTGTTGGCACTCGTATTAAATATCGTCGACAAGGAATGTGCCGTCTTCTATTAGGTGAAATTGAAAAGGTTTGTTGTAGCCCTGCTTTATGAATTTTACTCATAGTTGAAAAACAAGTGCATTGAGAAAATTTAACCAAGCGCATCAATTTATACAAAGTGAGGATTAGAAAAATTCTTTCCAAAATTTCTATTAGTTACCTTTGTTGTTCTTATTTAGACATTTTTATAGGGTTGTTGCTGTCAAGTAGAGAGCTTTATGTTATTTTCCTTTTGGTTCTGCTCTATAAACTGGGTCTCCTCACATCTAAACCCTTCCTGGACAGGCCAATTTTTTACTGCAGCCGTTCAAAGATTCTCATAATGTGTTTATTAATCTCTTATTCTCTCTCACTTTTTGACGCTACGTACGTAAAGTAAAATATGTTGAATAAAATATTGCCAAACTATAATTTTCTTTGTTCGAATGTATGAATAGTGTACTTTCAATTCCTTCACAAGAGCCACATTTTGGGCGGAGTAAGTGAATGTTGAACCCCAAAACTTTGCGTTGATTAGCTTTGAGAGCCTCTTTGTAAAGACTAACATTGCTTTATCTTAAAGTTTCTTAAATTGTAGAACACATAGAAGGGGCATCCCTGCAAGAAATGTAGCAGATGCTACGAAACTCTCATGAAAAACACCTAATTTTGGGGGTTACATAATCCACATGTGATAACGGGCTTTGGACACTAATGCTAATATTTCAAGGATATTTTACTTGATCTTTTTCAGCTATCAGACTTTAAAATTTAAAAAAGAATACTTGGATGGAAAATATAATTTCAAATTTTCTAGTACAGTGGGAATTATTTGGACAAATGGAATGCTAGGATATATTGGAGGGAATTGATTTTATGCATACGCAAGTGGATTAATTTCTAATTTTCTATGATGAACATCATAATCATCAAAGTTATCATTTATATTTATCTTAATTTCAGAGTTGTTTTATTCATTTATGTATCATATAGAATGTAGTATGTAATTCTTAGACCTTTTTTATTGTTCTGGGTGTGCTTTACAGATACTAAATGATGTTTTCATTCATTAAATGACTGATGCATCTGCAATTTGTGAGATCTCCGCTGTTAAACTGCTAACCCTAACCCCACCCCTCTTTATGATCCAGCTACTTGTTTCAGTTGGAGTGGAAAGATTTCTACTACCGGCGGTGCCTCAGCTTCTTGAAACATGGACTTCTTCATTTGGATTTGCTAAATGAGCAACACTGATAGGTTGAATCTTTTGGACTACACTGTTCTGAATTTTCAGGACACTACAATGTGCCAAAAAGTTTTGAGGGTAGCGCCAATGGCTGACTCTAAACCAATAGGTATTCATGTCAAAATACAAGCCTTTCTATTTTAGTTCTTTTTTTTTTCATTTTTTCCCATCAATACTTGGCAAGCTTTATTTTTTGCGTTCATGTTCCATCTTCACTGGTGCACATCATTTTGAATTACCTCTATTTTAAGTCAAATATTAAAAAGAAAATTTATTACCAACTAGTAAGCAATAGTGCAGGCACACGTGATGTTATAAGCAGTGCACAATAATAATTCATCGTTCAACAACCTTCTTAATTGGCTCGAAAGGATTAGAACACGTGCATGTTGCGCTCTACAAAACAATGATGTAGCTCGCATTTACTGTTTTGACTATGCGTCACGGTGTAGCCTTGTTTCTTTATGGAGAGATTCACTACATTATACCTCCACACACCACTTAAAGTTTTTGCTTTTGTGATTTCAGCAATACTGGTTTAAGCAGACGTAGGCTTCTGATTTATTATTGTCTTGAGCAGCCGCAACCTACTTTGACACCAAATTGAAAGGAATAGACAAGCTTGGACAGATTTTTTAAACTATCACGACTTCCATAAATTTGAAATACAATAAAATAAAAAGAATGATTTAGCTCAGCTTTAGGGGATGTTTGGTTTGAGGTAAACGGAGTGCAAACTAAATCAAATACATGATGTTTAACTTTTTAGTCTTTTGGTTTGACACAAAGTAAAGTAAATCCGAATATATTTGAAACTCTCCGTTGTAGCTTATTTTACGCTTAAAGTAAAACCGCATAGATTCAAGCAAAAAAGGATTTCACATGGGCGAGAGAGAAGCATGCTGGAGCCCATCGTCGTTTCTTCCTCCATTGCATTTTGAAAGCTTTTCATCTTCTCTATTTTGTCATGCCGCAAATTTGCATTTGTTCAATCTGACTCTTTAGCAAGAGAGAGTGTTTTCTACTTACAGAATCTCATAGTACCCATCTTCTTTAAAGTACGAAAAAGTGCTTATAGTTTCAGTTGGCATTCACAAACTTCGAATTAGATGGTACATAATATACTTGAATGACCCAAGTAAATTTAGAAAGCTTGCCCCTTAACTAGTAAGATTACTTGGATTTCTACTCTATAGAGCAAAATTAAAATGAGCCCAAGGGAGTTGATATAGCACATCAATTAGATTAAGAAGATGAAATTAAAAGTTCAATTACAAAGTACAAACAAGAGCCTAAGAAGGTGCTAAAGCAAAAGCTCAATCAAGAAAAAATAATTAAGTTAGAGTTTTAATATTTAAATTTTAAATTTAACATCTAGAAGGTTTGGCATATCATCTTAAGGGACATGTATGGGTCAACAATTTAATGGAGATAAGAGAAATAATGAAAGTGGTTGGCCACCTATATCCTTTTTCCCAAAAAAATTTCTCTTAATTTTGAATTATGGAAGTCAATTTAACATAATAATGGTGCTCTATTATGTAAAAGAAATTTCAGCATTTAAATAATAAGAAAATTTTGGAAGAAAATATTATATTTTTCTTAATGCTTGGTAGCCTACTTTGATGGGATTGATTAGTTTTTATGCTTATTGTTACTCTTCTGAATAATTTTTTTAAATAGTGTTGGGGGTATTAGATAGACCAAAAGGCATCATCATCCACTCATATAATGCATCTCGTGTTTTGTAAGCCATCTTCCCTTCATCCCCTGACTTTATTTTAATTTGGTGATATTCGCTTCGTAAATCGATTTTGAAACAAAAAAGCACCGCATTTAATTGATCAAATAAATCATCTAATCAAGGGATTAGGAATTTGTATTTTATTGTGATCTCATTAACAACTCAACTATCCATATATATATATGCCACGTGTCATCTTTCTTTTGAACTAATAAAGCAGGAGCTGCGTAATTTTTCATACAATTGTTCTAATCCAATAGGTTGGCTGATGAGGAATAAGGACCCAAATTACAAAGTCAAATCATATGCTGGACATCAGGAGGTAGTTCTAGGGGTAATTATGTGGGGAACACATCCTACAACTTATTATAGAAAAGTTTGAACTACTTTTAGGATAGGTTCCTTTTCTTTATTTCCTTCCATAATGGTAAGGACATAAATAGAATGAGCTTCTTGCATTGCTTTTAGGAACCATAGATGTAGAAGTTATGATATCAATTCCTGTCTTCTCTTTAGTGTCATCTTTCATTGTCATTAAAAACCATCTTTTCCTTTCTTACTCTATTGTATAAGTGTTTAAAAAAAACGAAATAAAAGAGATTCTCAATCATGACTTTCATGTGTCGCTAATCCTGTTTGTAAATTTTGAATTTCATGGCATAATTCCTCCATAGCTAATTCTTAATTTTGGTGGGGCTGATTTCTCTTAGGCAGCGACGACATCGTAAACCTAGGGCTCTGATACCAAAAATTAACACCAAACTAAAAGGAATTGACAAGTTTGGGCATATTTCTTTAACTATCACCACTTCCACAATATTTGAAATGCAACAAAATAAAAAACAATTCAGCCCAGCTATAATGTAGTTACCAACAAGTCTAGATTTCATTAAAAATATTAATTAAAACACAAAGTAGACTCTTAACAAGGCACTGACTCACTAATGTGTGCAAGAAAACAAAGAAAACCCAACAATATTCTCATAAATCAGCTGGTCGGAAATCAAAGGATCATTACCCATGCTACAGTCGCAGAAACATGTCTTTCAGATTTTTACAATAGTGAGCTTTTCCTTTGACTAAAAGGTCCACCGTTTGACCCTAGAATGTTTTCTTGTTTTCAAGAATTCTTCACGTGCAAGAAATACCAAGGGCACAAGTAGATGGTTGTTTTAAAGGAAAGGAAATTGCTGTAGGTTTGATTATGAGAAAGCTAGTGGTTCTCCCCTGTTAGCTGGTAGGTTGGGGAGCTCGATAACGTCACTTTTGACTGTGGGGTCAAGATCTTGCCTATGTGGGTCTCTTCTATGCTTCGTTCAATCAATAGATCGACCAACCCATCCATATAAAGCTTGATAGGGTCCTTGTCAATACGGTTTACTTGATGCCCTTCCCCAAGCTTTTTACAAAGTCGTTCCTGCAGTGTGTTCTAACCACTCACCTTTGGTTTTTCATGCTTCCTCCCCCAGCAACATTGATGTAGACAAAAGATATAGGGAGCCTATACCCTTCGCCCACAAAAAGGACGCGACGGACTTCTACGGACGAAAACGACTAAGGACGAGAAAAACGACGAACAAACTCTTACATTTCAAATTAAGAAAAAAAAAGAAATTAAAAACACAAACTCGACTCGAAATACGACACCCTAAAGTTGCTTTACTTTGAGAAGAAGGATACAGATGGAGTGGCACTTGCGGAGAGACGAAGAGATTAGAAGCCCGAGAAGAAAGGGTGGAAAGAGCCCGCAGGATTTCCGGAGGGGATGAGAAAAGAATTGGAAAGAGCCCGCAAGATTTCCAAAGCAAACCCGTAGGTTAAAGCTTCCAAAAATAACTTATCATTCAACTTCAACTATTTCAAACAATACATAACCCCTCATATTTATAGGTATGAAAGGGGAATACAAAAGGTCACAAACATTTAATTAACACATAATAAAAAGCATAGAAATCTCCCCCCAAAGCTCTCGGTTTACACCCAACCCAGGAACCAAGGAGACGGCCACGGGAGACGAAGGGAACCGCACGGACCGAGAGCCACAGCCGCGGGAAACGAAGGAACCGCACGGAAGAAGGAGCCGGCCGTGAGATCCCAAGAGGCATACACATAAAACTAAAAGCCATGAGGAAACCAAGGAGTCACCTCATGGGAAAAGCAAATTCTTGGAATTCCAAAGGCCGGTTTGGAATTCCAAGAGAAACATTTAAACAAACATAAAAAGCATAAAACTATATTAATTAAAAGATAATAAATGAACTAAAATGTTAGCTCATAATGAGCTAACCCTTAGTTCAATAAATGAACTAAAGTTCAGCTCATAAATGAACTAAAAGTTTAGCTCAAATATGAAAAACTACTAGACTGAAGGGAGCCAAAATATGATTTATTTTGGACTAGGGTTGACCCCCCCTTTGTCTACATCAGACTCCCTTCTTGAAAAACTCAGCTCCCGATGAGTTCGATTTGTTTCGAGGAGGTGAAGACGGCGCTTCCATTTCACTGATCATGATCTTCATATTTCTGCATGATCTTGTCTCGCTCTCTTAAGAATTTATCTTGTAAGCGCTGCTTTTTCTTGAAGTACTTTTCTGTCCGAATATGCATCCACGATTGAAGCTTGTACAGTTCATATTCCAGAGGATGTGTTGACTTTGATGGAATCCACCTATCCATAGAATCTTTAATTTCTTCAGGTTTGCTTTCTTCTGTCTTTTTGTCTTTTTTCATTTTTTTGACAGACTCTAAAGAAAAGGACTCAAAGAAAGACTCAAAAAGACTCAACCTAAACTTAGACTCAACAAAATTAAAAATTGGCAGACTCAGACTTGACTTGACAAACACTGACTTGACAATAAAACTAAACTTTGACAAACACTAATTTGAAAATAAAACTCAACAATCAACCTAGGATTTCCTAACTTGCTCTGATACCAATTGATGTAGACAAAAGATATAGGGAGCCTATACTTCGCCCACAAAAAGGACGCGACGGACTTCTACGGACGAAAACGGCTAAGGACGAGAAAAACGACGAACAAACTCTTACATTTCAAATTAAGAAATAAAAAAGATTAAAAACACAAACTCGACTCGAAATACGACACCCTAAAGTTGCTTTACTTTGAGAAGAAGGATACAGATGGAGTGGCACTTGCGGAGAGACGAAGAGATTAGAGCCCGAGAAGAAGGGTGGAAAAGAGCCCGCAGGATTTCCGGAGGGGATGAGAAAAAGAAGGTTGGAAAGAGCCCGCAGGATTTCCAAAGCAAACCCGCAGGTTAAAGCTTCCAAAAATAACTTATCATTCAACTTCAACTATTTCAAACAATACATACCCCTCATATTTATAGGTATGAAAGGGGAATACAAAAGGTCACAAACATTTAATTAACACCTAATAAAAAGCATAGAAATCTCCCCAAAGCTCTCGGTTTACACCCAAACCAGGAACCAGGAAACGGCCACGGCAGACGAAGGGAACCGCACGGACCGAGAGCCACAGCCGCGGGAAACGAAGGAACCGCACGGAAGAAGGAGCCGGCCGTGAGATTCCCAAGATAGGCATACATATAAAACTAAAAGCCATGAGGGAACCAAGAGTGTACCTCATGGGAAAA